>DWEC01004018.1:0-10142 GCA_018245735.1 Microceris miodesmiata | reverse complement strand
GTTTCGGCGACCACTGTGAACTCATTCAATGTGCAGCTGAATAGGTCTATACGATCCGCGACCGAGTTAAGCGTATGCAGTGCTCGCGTGAGCGGAGCGCAGCGCATGATTGATAATGTAGTTTAATATAGTTAGTGATAGAAATATACTTTCTCACTCATAATCTTTAGATATGAATATTTAAGCCTAATCATGAGCTTTAAACTTTATTAATAACTTTTACATATTACTTGACCACTAACTTGTATCTCCCCCAATCAACACTAGAACAGCATCGAAAATATAGTAGCTTCGTGCTTAACAGTGAGTGGGACATAACATTTTAAACAGTAAATAAATAAATATAACCAACCAATCTGAGCTTATAATCCCAACATGATTTGTTTGTGTCCTAGTTATCGCCTCTTACCATACTAATTTAAATGTTTTACTAGGCAATATTCATGCTAGGTAAAAAAAAATCATTCATAAAGGATTTTTATAAAATGAATGTTAACTAATTGTGTGTTGATGAAGTAAGCGATGATACTTCTTTTATAAATGTTCATTTATTACATGCAGGTGTCAAGTATAACACAAGGTACACTATTCGTAAAATAAAACAATAGTACTATAGGGTAATTAATCAAATATATTCGTCGTTAAAATTAATGTAATTGCTAAATGTAATGTAAATACATGTAATTGATAAATATAATCTAAAATATAAATTAATATGGAAATGTTCACGATCAAAGAAATAAATGCCAGAAAAATTCCGTTCGTTTTAAATTATTATGTAGATACTGTAATGTTTATCAATATGTCTTTAATTTTGTTTGATTATTATTATTGTTCCAATTTTTTTAATATTTGTAATAGACGTTCTTGCATTTCTGACATTTTCTTTTCACAGCTAGTTAGTTTGTTGTTAATTTGATCTAATTCTGAAACTTGGGATTTCTTATTTATTACTGTTTTGGCTTTTTTAACTATTTTTGCGTCGAGTGTATAAGACTGACAGATGTCATAGCAGCATTTTCCAGTTTCTACGTCGTAATCACTTTCGATTTTATGTGGAGGTTCTGGGTGTGGGATTTCTATAATATTACCTCGATTAGGCTTTACAACAATACGATACAAGGGTAAAAAACTCGGAAATAGACTAATACGTCTTGCGAAAGGCTTAATACATAGCATCTTAGGCTTTATAAAGTTTAATTCCTGCCAGGACGACGGCAACCAGAACCAGAATTTCGATGGTTTAGTATATGTTTTTCGAATGAATACATTTTCGAAATATGTTATTAATTTAACTTGTGAAATATATCCGTACAATTCAGCTTCCGACTTTATCTCTTGTGTATCACTGACCGCCAAACCGTTCAGTAAATTGAAGAGAACAATAGGAATCATAAAAACAAATACAATAAATATTATGTGACTAGTGATTGGAAATGTACTGAACTTAATGGAACCGGCATCAAATTCACCTGTCAACATTACTATAGTTTTGAACAGGGAGCTTCCTGGGTCTTCAAAGAAATCTTCTTCCTCTTCATCATTACCATTTTTGTTGGGGTTTGGCGCTATTTGGTCTTCTTCAGTCTCTGTTTGTTTAAAAAGTGCATAGAAACTTAAGGCAAAAGCTATTATCAAAATGCAGTACCAAAGTATGAATTTGAAAAAACTCCAAGAAACTTTCCTTAGCATTATTATATTGGTCGATAGTATTGGAAACTGACCAATTACTAGGACCAATTCTGCTGAGGATAAAAGAATAGCTATTGCTGACAACTGTTGCTTAGTAGACTCTTGTGCTCCATCATAGCACAAAATCCACCCGGCTACAAATATTAGTGTTATTTCCATCCAATTTTCAAAACTCTGCAAATATTTGAATGGTGATAACAGTAATTGAAATAACTCTCGAAATATTAAGATTATTAAACCAATACTCGCTGCAATATGGGTAAATGTATTGAATGCACCTAGAGATTTTACTTGTTCTTTTTCAATTCCATATCCCAAAATAATATAAAGAATTAAACTTAGCCAAAATAAAGAATAAAAAGTAATATTAGTAAGAAAAAGGCAGCATATTCGCTGCCATTTCATATATAAGAAACTTGTAATAACTGGATGCTTAAGAAGAGGTCGTAGTTCTTCATTTTGTGTCATGTACAGTAATGCTTCTGTTTCTGGTGAAAAGATAGCATCACAGTCATTAACATTGTTATTAGCGTTATCCAACAAAGGCATTTTGCATTCTTCATCTTCTAAAGAAATATTAGGATACACTAAAAAGCTATATTTTATACGTATTTCGTAATCGTCATCGCTTGGTCGTTCATTATTGGTAGTTATACATTCGTCTAAGTAAGTTTCTAATGTTTTAGCATTCATATCGGCTAAAGGAGGTTCGTTAAATTTATTTCTTAATCCAATACATGCTCCCTTTCTTAGTAACGCTAAGACTGTGCTTTGATCACCACTTCTAGCAGCATAATGCAAAGCTGTATTTTCTTTAAAATCAGAAGCATTAACATCAATTTGATTTTTAACTCTATCATCGGTCAATAAAGTATTCAGACATCCTTTATAGTCAACGTTTGAGTTCTTTGAAGTAAATTTCATTGCTCTGATTGTAATTTGTAAAAGGGTTTCATCGTTCACTGGTTCGTATAAAGTGGAGCCATTTTCAATAAACATTTTAAGAATATTGTTATATCCATTTCTGCAAGCTATAGCGACAGGTCGGTCAGTGTTACCCGAACAAGTTGCATTCGGGTCTGCTCCGGATTTTAATAAAATTTCAACAACTTTTTCAAATCCTTTATCTACCGCTAATTGTAACATTGTATTCATACCATTGTTCGCGGCTAGTACAGCACGATGTGCGTTTTTCTTCATTAACTTTGTATAATCACGTACAAAGTTGTTTTGCTCATGTCTGCTTAAGTATGAAAACAATTTATCAGCATCAATAATATCAGTAGTTGCCGCCATGGAATCGAATTTTGCTAGTAAATGGGGAAAAGCTTCTTTTAAAAAGTAACGAGCTGTTTTACCGCTTACGTGTTTATATGAATCCAAATCTACTGGATCTTGGGCGTATTCGTATATCAACGTTATTACTCTTTCTAGACCTTGCTTTGCTGCAGAAAATACAGGAGTTACCCCCTTAAGGTCAGGAGAATTAACATTAGAACCCGCTTTTAAGAGCATTTCAATCATGTCTTCATATATAACTAAATCTTGTTCGCGATCGTCATCTAAGTCTTGAATTCGTTTAATGGCCAACAATAATGCGGTGTTTCCTTTAGACTTAACGTTAACATCTATTCTATCATCTTCCAAAAGCGCTTGTAACGCTTCAATATTTCCGCTTTCTACTGCAAAATGAATAGGGGCAGCACCGTACGTTTCGTTGACTTTATTAACTTCTACTTCGTGTTGGAGAAGAAGTTTCACAAAGTTGTTTTTATTAACTTTTTTGTCTGTTTCTGTAATGGCTAATTCAAGGCAAGTTTTATAGTCGGGGCATTGATAAACATATTCAAGGTCCACTGCACCGTAGCTCACAAGTTTCTTAAAGGTATTGAAGTCATTTAAACGTAGGGCGGTTCTAAGTTGTGTTTGCGGGTCCGTACCGAACAATGAGTTCCCACGTGACACCCTGTTGGTATTCATCTCGTAACTGTCTCGTGTCATGTCTTGAACTGCACTGGCATCTGAAAGCAACAAATTCATCTAATTAATCGCACAATTTTATTATTAAATGAAGTATACTGTCGTACCCATATGGGGTATAATTGTCTCAGGGTACACGTTATTATTCAATTGAGTTCAATTAAGTCGTGTAGGTCCATAGTGTCGAATTCCCCTTTAGAAAGCTTCATCAGAAGATATTCAGTAACTCGTATTTACGTGTTTTACGCGTTAGGGCAAATAGTACAAGGCAAGTTAATAACATCGGTAAACCAGTTGGGTAAATGATCGTGTGAATCCCCAGAGATAGTTAGTTCTATTAGTATCTGCTGTGTTAATCTTTTGATATCTTTAGCTGTCTGTTTACATTTTTCACTCTATGCCATACAAATATTCGTTTAATATAATTATAAGTAATGTTTACTTTATATTTTAATGTTCTTTGAAAACGTTACGTCCGTATTGGTCACTTGTTTGTTTTGTTAATTAATTTCGGAGTTCAAAAAATTTAGAAGCTGCAAATTGCTTGAACAATTTAGATTTATATACAGGCATATATGCATTGTATAGTGTAGTACCTATATAAAAGCATCTGCGCTGCCGTCTTCACTGTATTGTGTAGCCACTGAAGGCTTTTGTTGGCAATATTAAAATTACATTACAATACGTATATAGAAGAATCACATTATATATTGTGTTGAAATTTATTTTTGCTATGTATTTGTACAAGTTAAATCGAAATGTAGGTACCGGCCACCGATTTTAGTTCACGTGTTAGAAGGTTGCATGTATATTTTCTTAATGTACAAACTATTGTTTTATCGTATGCAAAAATTAATTTCAATGATTTATATGCAAACTTTTAACATACGTATAATTATATAAATAGTCGTTAAAATCACGAAATTTCATTATTGTGAAATTTAAAGTATACCTCATTTATTATCAAGAATATTTTCATAATAAAACAAGTATAGTGATAAAACAAACAAAAATCTATTTA
This sequence comes from Microceris miodesmiata, assembly GCA_018245735.1. Taxonomy (NCBI): domain Eukaryota; kingdom Metazoa; phylum Arthropoda; class Insecta; order Lepidoptera; family Hesperiidae; genus Microceris; species Microceris miodesmiata. The sequence continues at coordinate 5,449 of DWEC01004018.1, read as the reverse complement.
GGTGGCATCTAAAAATTAAATTGCACGTGTTAAGCCTGTGGTTCTATTATCGATTTTAATGAGTTCGTTTGATGCGAACATCTCACAAGCTATAATGAAAGGGCAATTACTTCGATTTCTGCTCGATGGTATAAAGTTAATGGTCTTTTGTACAGCACGCCCTACTATGTTTTGAGTTTCTTCACATTCGCGCGGGTCGTAAGCATGATGAACCATGTAATACCATCCTTCAATAATGTATTCGAACAAAAGTTGATTTTCGTATCGATCTCAATTGCCTCTTATTAACGCAAAACTTTATAGCGCCGTAATTGTTGCGGGTTCAGAATTAATGAGATAGCCCACTTTTCCGTGAACGGTTTTGTAATTTGCACTTGGAAGCACCCGCATCATGTCGTATCTCATCTCTAGCGAAAATAATCGATACTCTATAGTGAACCATGTTTATATTGTATATAATATGAGCACTTAGCGGTACTCATCTTTATAAATAAAACGATAGAGGGTCACCGTTGTGCGCATGTCACGGGAAAATTATTGAATAGATTTTAAAAATTAAAAAATATAAATATCTTTATTTTATATAGAGTTATTAGACTTTTAAAAAACCACGATTTTATAAACGTACTGCGTGTTCAGTGATGTGTCTTAAGATCTTGCTGAGGACTGTAGTTTTTACGGTTCTTTTGAAATAAAATACATTGTTTATATTAACATAAGCGACGCTGATGATGTCGCAGGTATCAGCTGATTGTTACTAGATTTTTACCACAAATTTTATGAAAGAAATATCAGTACCAGTAAACAGTATCCGTAGATCGAAAAAGAAACCAAGACATTTTTAAGTACATACTACATAGACATTTTTAAGTATATAGTAATATGTATAATATGCAATGCGTTTTTTGAACGCTTAACGTGTACTCATTCGGTTAACAATAATAGTGTACCGCGGTAATCGGATTACTTGAGAAAATATTTGCCATCGGCTTTGTGCTCAATGTCTGCACGATAATAGCTGTGTCTAAATGTTGCTCGAAGTTTTGAGTCACGTTTTAATAATTCTATGTGCACTTGTATTTTTAAAGACGATACTGATTGTATGTATGTGGTTCAAAACAGTCAGAAAATTGTATATAAAATAATAGGTCGTTGAACATAAGTTATCGTGTCAGTGTACTGAATATAAATTGATGTGTCATCACGGTTTTACGCCACAATTATTGAATTATTATATCATCACGCTAGCGTCCTTACGGCATTGGCAGAGAACACTGAGTGCCAAATATTTCTATCCTTACAGACCTGACGAATATTATGACTGAATTATTATTATTGTTGAATCATCGTCGTTGAAAGCTTGTTGGCTAATACTACTTATTGGATAAAATTGCTTGTTGAATAAAATTAATTATTATTATTACGTTTTATATTGCGAAATTTTTGGTATTGTGAAAGAACGTATGGCGTTAAATATTTCACGGTGTATTCCTGCTCGGCCATCGGAACGGACCGCTCGCTCCACACGTTGAAGTCATCGCCACAATACGCATATTTCCCGTCCAGCGCTTACGCCAGAAATTCACCATTGTGATGGGAGACGCTTCACCTGTTTCCAATCGAACGGTTGGCGTTAACTACTGCGCTGATTTATAGATCGCTTTCGAGATACAAATGAGAATATTGTTCGTTGGTAGCAACGTACACATTTTACAATTACAGCTGCGCGTGTCGTGGTGCACAGTTCATCAAAATAGCGGTGGACCTTTAAGGTTCATTGTAATACCTTAAAATCCTATATACATTGTGGTACACAAAGTTCAATGTTTGATTTGTCAACGACTCTATTTACTATTTTAAAAGTAATAGTCACAAAAATATATGGTTCTCAAAGTGTTATTCAAAAAATTGCAGCAATTGTTTAGTATACAGTAATTAAATATTGAATTTAAATTTCTGTGTTCTCTTAAGTGTACGGAAATGCACAAACGTTTATTTCTTATTTAAATACGCAATCTATAGATGTTGCTTTACATGCTACTATTTCAAAGTAAAAAAAAAAACATGTTAAGCTTTACATTATATATTTGTACGGTTTTTATCATTACAGTGCTTACAAAGTACGTCAAAAGGTAGCGAAAATTAAATATACAAACTTATAACACCGAATAGGCAATGCAAGCAATATCTTTATATTGTGTTATTTAGTTACGGCGACTGTGTGCGTGTGTGTGTGTGTGTGTTTGTGTGCGCGCATGTGTGTGCGTGTTTATGTACGTAAATAAGGCGCACATTTTTTATCACTTTGATGTCGTATGTAGTTTTTGTATACGTGCACTCAAAGATCTGTCTGATTTTGTTTAATAACGCGGTCGAATTATTTAATAGTCATTGACTGATATTACATAGTTATATTATAATTAACAAGGGATAGGTAGAAAGCACGGAGAGCCAAATATCTCTATACTTACAGTAAAGATTAGTTTCTATAGTAAATATTATATTGCCAGTGCAGTCATTGGACTTCAGTTCGTTTAAATAATTTGTTGTATTGATACTAAATATTTATCCTGCACTTGAATTGCGACTTAATATCAGATTATTCACTGTATAAATTAGTATGAATTTTCAAAACAATCTTAATTGATACGTACCGTATCGTACCGTATACTACCGTACCGTATCGTACCATAACGTACCGTTATCGTATATAAGTAGGTACTGTACATATGTATTTGAATTTTAAAAGCTGCAAGACAGAGTATGTTGAGTGTAAATACAAAGGGAAAATCTGTCTCCAAAACAAGATTTAAACATGTCTGGATGTTTGTTTATTTTTATCTCTTTTGTAAGGAAAATATTTCACGGTGTCAGTTTGTATGTCACCTCTATTGTGTAGGTTAAGACATGGTTATTTTAAGAATCGTGATGTTCGAGTCGTATTCGGAACTGATTTGTGATATACGAGTACATATCTGTTACCAGTGTACTGTACGAGTATAAAAATATGAAACAGATAATTTTTATGTATCAGTTCAATTATAACTATAGTTGTTCGTGTATACACGAATAAAGTTACTGGGCATTCTGTCAAATTAAAATTATGAAATTCTATTTAAGCGTGCCGAAGTATTTATTATCTTCACGAGCTAAAAGCCATTCTTACGGACACCGATTTCCCTTAGTGATGTACATTTCATATCTCAGTTGTTATGTTTCATATTGTTAATAAGAACGATTACATAAATCACTTGCATTAACACGTAAAATCAAATAATCTTCTGTCAGACAAAAGACACATGAAAAGCGTAGGTAAATGAGATGGTAAGATGTTTATTAATATTAAGCGCAATGCTAATAGTTTTCTATAGAATACCCCATTTCACCGCTACTTTTCCAAGTAAAATCTTCATGGCTATAAAAAAATTTATGTTTGCATAATTAATACAAGAGAGAGACTCAGACAGACAAATAAAATATGACGTCGCAACAGTATATAGGCAAAGTGTACTTTCTAAACGGTCAGAGATATTGTCGAAACAGTAATCTTCATTAATTTGTTAGGCAATTACTTCTTCCGGTGTAGTTTAATGATATGTTTGGGTCGCTGCCGCGCACGCTACCGAACGCCTCCAAAATAGTTGTCAGCTACGCCCTAACGGAACTAAGAAAAATTGATTATATATTTTTATTTATTTAATAATGATTTCCGCACTTTATTCAACATACGAAGCAAAAGCATTTACTTTTCCCTCTAAAATACATCAGCTCTCGGTAATTGAATCAAAATCGTGATTCAATTTAGGCATGAAATCAGCGGTTTTGTTATAAATTTACTCCACATAGTGGTACAATTTATGATAATAAGTTAGAAAGTTACCTAATTTTACAGAATGTATAGTTTGAAGGACATTATGTAACGTTATTTGATGAAAATAGAACTGAACATTCTCAAATGAGGTTACTTTAAAAATTATAAGTAAGTTATATTTGCTTCTTGTGGGCTGGAAAATGCAGCGGTGAAGGCATTTTTTGCAATATCGCAATGAAATGCTATTGCCATATTGCACTGGATTGCAATCTTGCATTTTGCCAATGCTTTTATCAAGTTATTAGCGGTACTCCTGGCAGAATAGAAAGTCATTTGGTATTTACATTTAAATAGTCAGAAATATATTTTTTTATGATGAGCTGACCAAGTATTCGAAGTTAGTAAATCATTTGGCAGTTTAACCTGTTCTGCAGTCGGCTCGCTGTGATGCAACCAGCACCGGCCTACACTCGCTCGCTTTATGTAAATTTATCATCCAACATCTACAAGCTAGTCGCTCGCCGTACACACCCCGGCACTGGAACATAGCCGCGCAAATATTGGCTCGGCTTGGATTAGGTACAGCGCTTCTTGTGAATAATCATGGCTACTCATGAGTATGTAACCATTGCATTATATGTATGAGCGGTGTACATGACTATGGTCCACCTTGAATTATATGGCGATTGTTTATTGAAATTTTATATATACTTGTTATTTATATCCCTGATATGCAATTATTCAATCAGTTTTCGATTGTTCGATTATATTGCTGTAATGTATACTGCGTTTGTAGATTTTTTTATATTATCCATTCCAAGTTCAAGACCGTAGTCGGATGTGTAACGGAATTGACTCGCTGTCGAAAGGCGCCATGAATTATGCATTCATATGTTCTTCTATGATTGAATCTATCGTGACCGATAACCATGAAGATAGAGGCTGTTAGGAAACAATATGAAAACGAAAGAAATACAACATGAGCAGACCGTAAACAGAAATAAATACGTTCTGAAAACAAAGGTACAAATATTGTGTTTTATGAAGCAATTGTTTTTGACAACGACAAGCTATAATTAGATATATGGGACCACAGATCGATTTATTCGTGAATTACTGCGGTATTATTTATATTGCTCCATCCAGATCACGGGTGCAACGTGACTTATGGGTAATAACAAAGGTACTTGAAAGGCAACATTTTCAATCGTAACGATAACTTCGCGCAGTACAACATTTATTCATCTGCTGCACCACGAGAGAGGTACGAATGTCAGTAGATGAGCGTTACTACACATCCGCCGCGCGACCACCTCGCTAAACGTTAAAAATCTTAAGAGACTTCCGTTCCGCACACGACATTTCAATTTTTACGAGTACATGCGTTTCAAGAACGAATCGGTTGCAGCTTTTTGTGAACATTGTGCTTAATTTGCTTTGCTCTAAAAACGGAACGGTTTTCTAACTTTCCTTAGTGTTGATACAACTAAGACTGGGTGAAACTGTCACGCGAGTTAAAATTGTCACCTGATTAGTAAATGAAAAAAGATTTCGCATAATCATACGGCGACGATATGGTCAGAGTTTTGTCAGTACGTGTTAATATTTTCTTATACCCTTCCCTCATATTGAGAGGGT
>DWEC01004017.1:0-10143 GCA_018245735.1 Microceris miodesmiata | reverse complement strand
AGATTTCGATGCCCCTTCGGATAGGTGGGTAGTTGAGGTATCCTTGCATAAATAACACAACAGTATCGCTATTGGTTTACGGACCACTTTCGCCCAGTCTCTTTTAGTGAATACTTACTGAATTTTCTATGATAAAAGCATTATTTACTATCCTTATGCTTAGTAAATTAAGTAAATGTTTACTTCGGCCACACATGCTTAATACAAGTGAAATTTGATTGAAATCGGTTTAGTACTTTTGGAGTTTAATGTCAACATACAACGTGACACGAGATTTTTATATATATAGATGGTGATTTAATATGTTTATTCTATTCTGAATTCCAGAATAGTTATTACCATTTCTCTCTTGAGTAACTCTCTTTCCATTTGGTTCCAAGCAGTATGTATTTCATTTGTGGACTCATTTGTAGCATTGTTTCCAGAGAGTTTTCTAGAAGGTCCATCTTTTGTCCTTAGAAATAGATATCGTAGATTATTAAATGTGTCGAATGATCAATAAATGTAATCTAGAAGCTTCTATAATATTTCATAAACCCTTTTCTGAGAATCTGTACCAAATTTTTTTGGGAATGTAATAATAAGAGATTAGGTTTAGGTTGCCTTAGGTATTCATGTTGAATAAGTGTGAGAATCCCACTGTGAACATAAATCTCTGTTATACACTGATAACATAAAATGTTGTCATAAAAAGCAAAAACAATTGATATGCATCATGAAGTATTTTAAATTTATGTATGTGTGTGTGTGATACATATAGATGGCAATGGAGGTTATAAATAACAAATCATCATCATTCATCAGCCTCTAGATGTCCAGTGTTGGACATAAACCTCCCCTAATCGGTGCTAGTCCTTCGGGTTCTGGGCCTTCCAAATCCAGCATCCCTTTGTCTTCTACAGGTCATCAGACCTTCTGGTAGGAGGGTGTCCTACACTCCTCTTGCCAAGATGTAGTCCACAACATGACCTTTCATCCCTTTCCTTTTTTTATTTTTTTTACGGTGTGCCCCATACACAAGCTCAAAGTGACTAAACGAGCTATGAAAAGAGCTATGCTTGGAATTTCCCTATGTGACAAAATACGAAACAGTGTAATCCATAGATTAACTAAAGTCACCGATGTAGTTCTCAAAATTAGTAAGTTGAAGAGGCAATGGGCAGGCAACATCCCTCGAGTGACCGACAACTGATGGGGGAGAAATAACAACTACCTTACTATAATGATGAATACCCTACTTATTCAGTTCATACATTGAGTGTTATAACACTCAGTGGGAATGATCTTACCTATTATCTTTACTCTGTACATCATACCAGTTGTTTGCTGTAGAGTCTAGAAACCATTGTGGGTGCACTGTATCTTCTCGGTCTGAACATGAAGGTCTGGAAAAGTAAGTTATAAACTTTTTATTTTACTACAGACTCTTATTCTTATTAGGTTATAATTCCTAGCTAGCATATTGATTTATACTCAAACTATGATTATTGAACATAAACGCAAAAACATAACATTACGCCTGTAATTCCCGAAGGGGTAGGCAGAGAAGTGTAGTACACCCCCATGTTTCATCAGTTAAGTTTAAGTCCCACAATGGAATAGGTGGTGAGCCTTTTGCTATACACCGGGCACACAGCCAGATTCCGAGTCACTAATGGAAAATCTAAATTAGAAAAATCTAATAGCACCCGACCCGGAATTTGAACCCAAGACGTCCCAATCGGCAGTCGCGCTTGCTACCACTCGACCAACGAGGCAGTCAATTATTGAACATAATTTATAAAATGTATGTTTCAAACTAATCATGTTTGATATATTTTTAGATTAACTCTCGTATTGCTTACAAGGATTTCTAATTACATCATTGTTACAAAAAAAACAAAGCTTTAATGTTTTATCAAAGAAACCTACAGGTATTTGCAGCAACAACAACAGTTAGCTCAATTGTAAATGTAACTGGGCGTATTTACGCATTTGTATTTCGCTATATACAATGAAGATGAAATCACAGCATAATGTTTTCATAAAAAAAATAGTGTCAACAAAACCTTTCAAAAGCTAAGAAGATTGTGGCGAAACAATGCCGTGAATATAATGAAAATATGATTAATTGAAAATTAATCATCGAATGTCGAAATACACTTACATTCCTTGATTATTTTGGGCAAAACAAGAATTAAATGAAAAATCCCCAAGAATGTCAATCTCGTCTTCTTCCGCCATTTTGTTTTTGTGTCAATTTTTTTCACGTTCGTTGAATTGAATACTATTTCAGATTGCCATATAACATCTCTTTCAAAACGAATACTTTTGTAACTTTTCTTTAATGTTTATACCCAATAAAGGAAACAATAACAATTTTTGTATAATAATTAAATTAATTCCTACATAATGAAAAAATAATTATCAAAATGAATTTTGACATACAATGTCATTGAATTCGCAAGCGATAAATCTCCGATCCTAACAATGCAATTGTCAATATGACAATGTGTGAAACCAAATAGATATAATAGATAATAATCACAGTTCGATAAGTAGCGACGATAAAAATATTCTTAATATAACGTGACTCGGGTTACGCTTGTCCCATGTGTATCTTGTTGATTTAATGTTTTTTTTATTTATTGCATTGTGACTCAAAATGAATAACTTAAGTAAATGGTCTTCTATAAGTGTTCTGTCGGGAATGCACAGAAACTTTTCTTTGTCGGCGGCGTATAATGCAAATTATTCGTAAGTATGTGTTGTATTTTTAAGGATAAAATCAGAATGTTTCATAAAATATATTTCTATAAAGCGAGTGATAAATATACAAAAAGCACGTAAGCTCGTAAGAATTGAGAAATTTTTCACTCCCAATCAGTGCTTTCTGGCTACGATGGAGGGACCTGGCGCGATAATGATATATTAAAAAAGTAATGAATATCCATAACTATATTTGATACATAAAAGTACAAGGAGTTACAAATAAAATACTATTTTAACTATAATATTTTAATGTAACACTTATGGTTAACATTCTAATGTTAGTGTTAATTACTTAAGCACATTGTGTAATTTTCCTTCCCGTTATCAGCCATTTCGTAATATTAAAGTTATACATAGAAATATAATATTACTAATGTGCCAAAATGTTAATTACTTAGTATAATTTCAGGTGCAAGTTGCTGGTAGTTGGAGGAGGAACAGGAGGATGTTCAATAGCAGCAAAATTTGCGAGAAGACTCAAAAAGGATTCAGTTATCGTGTTGGAGCCAAGTTCTGTAAGTGCCACTTTTAAATTAACACAATTTATGATACTATCCATTGACATTCCAGCATTAGGAAAGATCTCATGTTACAATATTTTTTTAATATCCAAATGTTTTTGAGTGTATAGCCATAATTCTATAAATATATTGTTATGTTCAGATGAATAAATCTTGCAATTGGGGTTAGAATGAATTACATTTTAGCACAAATTCACTGAAAATTTATAAATTTGTGTTAATATATGTTTATTATCTATCCTTTCCCTTAACAAAATATCCTATATACCTATTCCATGGTGAGAAGTAAACATAACTAGTGAAACATGGGAGTGTACTACCCTCTTCTGCCTATCCATTTGGGGATTGCAGGAATGATGTCACATTAAAAAAAATTCAGTGTTATTAAATTGATAAAGAAACAGAACTAGCATTTTAAAATTGATGATATATATTTTTGTTTTATATGCACTCTTGTTATATAGATAATACTATACACTTGATAGTCTTGACTTGTGATTATTGTAATTCCAGGTACACTATTAAAATCCCATTACTCCCACACTCCACATTATACATGTTTTTCACTCGAATATGTTACTAATGTTCTTCTTAGTGTTTGTAGTATTACTGGCTTTTTCTAACTTGAAATAGTGTGAAGTCTGGATTTGTGCTAGGTGTAGGTTGATAGGCTTAGTTTCTAAGAAACGGGATGTACTACATAACTGCTTAAAATGAGAGTAACTTGCTCCTTCACCTACCCCTGTTAGGGAAGTACAAATGTGATGTTATGTTTGCATCTTGGAAATCAGTAAAATAAAGGTTTTTATGTCTATTTCTGTAACTATAAAAATGTACAGATGTGTAAGTACAGAGTTGCACTTTTTATGGGGCTATTAAACTAATCTAACCATACTGTCATTGGTAAGCCCCAAGATAAGGAAACAGTAAATTTATTTTCAATAGCTTTATGAATCAAATGTAGAATTTAATAGATTAGAAATTGCAGGATGATATCTAACTTTTCATACTTTGACCATGTTGATACTAATTTTTAAATTACATGAGGTCTTTGTATAGGAAGATGTTAACTTCTATTACAGCTATATTAAATATTAACAAACTGTATGTTATTTTTAAAGCATCCATCTATAGCAACTTAAGTTAAAATTGATTCCTTTTATGTTCACTGTTGTACAATCTCTTATTTAATTTACTTAGTATAATACCATAATAAGAATTATCAGATAAAGCCAGTAATTCCCTTCGAGTACATTGCACTGTTCAATCGTCACTATACAAATTACATACTCTGTTATTGCCACTGTTGTTAGTCTAGTATATAAAATACTGCATATTGTTGTGGCATTGATGACTAATTGCACTGTTGAACACATCTTTATTGTCATGATCACAGGCGTGCTAATCATTGTGCAAACACTCATTTCTTGTATGTTAGTGCTAGTGGTCAACAGTGTACTACAGAGAAATAAGTAGAACAGTGTATTTGTATAGCTGGTTTTGTAACATACATATACATACATTACATGACATATACATTACATTACATAACATACCTTTTTTCATGTTACAATCTAAGGTTTGCATAGGAAGGTATATTACAATTTTTGAATACTCAATGAGTACTAGCCATTTTGAGTTGTTTAGTTTAGGAAGAAATCTGATACTTTAATTAAAAGTATCATATGTATGTCAGAAATCCTGACATCCAACCTTTTTACAAAAAATGTTTCTTTTAAAATTAAATATCACTTGCTGTAAAGGTAAAGGAAAACTTCACAGGTTAGAGTTCTCTATAATGTTCTTCAAGGTGTATACATTTTTACAATAGAGAGGCAGTATTTGCATTTCCAACTATGACCTTAACACTTATCATTCAGAGAGAAAATCTATGTCCACCAGGGAATTGGTACAAAGGTTCCAAGATAGTGAGGACTTACACATCTCTTAGCAAAAAATAGTTTGTTGATTAGCAGCACTGTTTCTTTCCCCTTAGGTCCATTATTACCAGCCCCTATTCACACTCGTTGGCGCTGGTGTAACCTCAGTAGCATCCACGCGGCGGCACGCGAATAGCGTGCTCCCGGCCGCCGCCCAATGGGTGCATGACTCCGCTGTGAGCATTGACCCACAGAAGAACTGCGTGAAGACCACCCAAGGCCACGTCATCGACTACGAATATATCGTCATTGCCGTTGGAGTAAAGAATGACTATTGGAAGGTGAGGCATATATTTTGCATATGACCTTCAAAATGTCATTCGAGTAGTGTCTTTCATGAAACGTTATAAGTTCCTATATATTAAAATGAGGTTTGGTTTACTTCCACGAAAAGTTCCTCATGGCAGTTAGACTACAAATTATTCATAAAGATTTTTTTTTGATGTTCAAAGGTGGCATAAGTTATATTAAACCAGAAAACGCGGAATCTCTCCCCTCTACTCTGCCGGTCACAGATATTTAATATCGCTACCGTATTCTGATGAAAAGTTTTGTTAAGTATAAAATGGTTGGTTTAATAATTAGGTTTTTAATTATCGCGAATTCAGCGAGTCCAGTAGTATATTTGGTTGATAGGAAACTGATAGTTGGCACTGCAAGTGAAAGATAATGCTTTGTGGATGGCAACATTAATGGAAAATAAATGATAATATATGCAATACGTAAATTATTTATCTGGATATTACTAAAATTAAATGTTTTTATATATTATTAATTTTTCCGCCGCTTTTATCTTGTAACCTACCATAGCCGGAGGGGAAACTAAAGCCCTTAAAAATGAAACAATGATAACTAATTATGGCCTTAACCATTAGGGGAGACATGTGGGCAACAGTGAAACGATAGATGGCTTAATGATTATGTCTTTTTCTAGATTCCCGGTTTGGAACAAGGCTTGCAGGATAAGAATAGCGGTATATCGACGATTTACGCACCGGAGTATTGCGAGAAGACATGGTCAGATTTGCAGAGCTTCAAGGGGGGCGAGGCAGTGTTCACTTATCCCGACACCCCCATCAAGTGCCCCGGCGCGCCGCAGAAAATTGCTTACATGGCTGATGCTTACTTGACCAAGGTAAGGTTTGGTTAACCTGCATTGATTTCGTACCATTTTAAGTGTCTTCCTGGACTGTATTAAAACGGCCCAGTCTGCGCACAGTCGGTGTGCAATTCCAACGATTATGACGATAAAAGGCAGTTTATTTGCAGTTTTGATGCAGTTAAGCAGTTTTATAGCAGTTTCTTAATTTAATTGGGTTTCATTGCACATCAATTGTGTGGAGACATGCGCTGATCCAAGGATGTTTTGATTGATAACTGACTCATTAAGTGTATATAATATAATGAATAAAACGAATTAATTTTGATTTCTATTATAAATCAAAAACCTTATTAAACTTATTATTGACTAATCTCTAACAAAATTTCTATTTGTCCACTCGTTTGCAAATCCATTTACAACAGTTTCAATCGTGGTTCAGAAATTAATTTCTCTCCTGTTAAATAAATATGTACCGTAAAATATTAATACATAATCTTATCATACATATAACATAAATACTTTAAGAATACAGAGTCAACGATATATTATGTGTAACCCGTGCGCGACGATTTGAGCGGCGTGTTCGTATAGCGCGCAAAAAAACCTATTTCAGAGTTTATGAGAAACTCTAAGAGACCGCTAGTAATAGTATGACAATATTTTATCATCAAATAGACTATGCAAATAACGTGTAGGTTCCAAGTTAATACTCATGGACTATACTTATATACGACTGCCCATGTTCTTGTATTACTTGTCCTATATTCGTTAGCGATAATAACTAAGCTGAAATTTTAAAATAATTTTCACGGAACTAATTATCAATGAGTATGACACTTTTTGCCTTTAATTTCTAACGTTGGCATTTATTATATTTTTTTAAAATGCTAATAACAATATTTTAAACTCTAGCCGATAAATAAATGAAAGAAATAATTAATCTTTATACATATTGTGCTATACTATACATACATGCGTCTCTATTTTCCTATATTACATCGCGTGATAAGGCACGTTATCACACAAAACCTGACCAGTCATGCAGTGTATCATACTCACGACGCCGGACGAAAATAATTGAAATGGTCCAATTGCTTTGATTTAAAACATTGTTAAGTATTTTTTATTATCCTAAAGTGGTATCCTTAGGTGATTCAATATTACGGTGCCCCAAAACCTCTCCTTAACAGAATGTATTATTTATTTCTTTGTATTTGTAATGCCTAGTACGTATGCAAACGGTTTAACTGTCAACTCTTCTTCTCTATATGGTATAAACTTTAACTGCGATAAATTTCACACTCCTTTGGGCGCGCTATAGGAGTATAAAAATAAGTAAAGCAAATATTTTAGCATTAATACAGATGGTATTAATATAGAAGTAATTATACTTAAACAATTGAATATAAACAATGGTCTATATGATAAATTGTCTTGTTGTGTTTTTATTCCGTTACTCAAACATTCAATTGCACCTTGTCCGTGGAAATACGTCGTATTGTATTTCCTATAAATATTTTCCATATAACGGCACTAGCACGCGTATATTACGACTGTTATGACAACATGTAACTTTAATCATACGTTTCTTAAATTTCAATAGTTAGTTTTTTGACAATGACGACATCTTTTCATTCGTTCGAGAAATATCGATATTGAAAAATTCGATATTTCATATATCGTTCGATATTCGTTTCATATTCGATTCGATATTTCATATATTTGGTCAACAGACCATGGCATGTTTTTAACATCTCATAAATTATCCATTTTATACCTTATACCGCAAAATTAATTCAAATAAATTAATCCGATGTCAATGTAAAAATAAAGAAAAAATTATCGATCGAAGAATATAATTTCAACTTACTGTAAAATGTGTCCGACTGCTTTATTTCACAACTGATAGGCGTTTGTTAATTTGGTGAATGATCCGTGTCTCTTGATTGTAATTTACTTACCTGTTCAGACAGTCCTCTATATCTCAATAAACGTCTTATCAAAGTCGTCAGAGGTCGCACGTATATTTTTATTACTTTATTTACGAACATTAATTTCTGCAAGAGTAAAAGTAAAAGATACGTTTCAATTATTTCATCATCATCATCATCAGCCTACACCCGTCCTCTGCTGGACATAGGCCTCTCCATTAGCAATTATTATTTATATCAATTATTTTCGGTCAATAATATTGTTTATAATTTTAAAATCAGTTTTTTTCATTACATTATAGGCAAGCTTTTGGCCACGATTTCGCCTAATGGTGCGTGCAGATGAGTCCTAAAATGGAACACGCATGCCCAGGGAGAACCTCTTAGACACCCTTGTTTTGAAGAGTCATAGATTATTGTCCGGAAACACAGCCACTGACAGGGTGCGGACTAAGACTAAGGCGGCTAATTTGAGTTTCTACATTTTTCATATATTTTTTTCAAATTCCAGTCGAACGTACGCTCAAAGTCGCACATAGTGTACAACACGTGTCTTCCCGTGATCTTTGGCGTGAAGAAGTACGCGGACGCACTGTTGAAGGTGGTCGCCCGGAAGAACATCCACGTCAATTACAAAACGGTGCTGAAGGAGATCCGGCTGGACAGCAAGGAAGCCGTGTTCTTCAACACGGATGACAGGAGTAAGGTATTGGATTGAATTGATGAGCGTCCATCTGAAGTTATCATATAGCACTATGATATGGGGTTCTCCAATAAAAGCGGGAGAGCTCTACTTTAAAGCCAGTAACGCATTCGCCATTCCTCTCATGTTACAAATGTTCTTAGATGACGGTGCCACTTCAAAGTCAAATTATGACTTCATTTTCAAATTATCTCATATAGAATGATTTCATATAGAAATGTTAAAGATAATGTATAATGGATACCATGGATACCAAACATTAACTTGTATCTAAGCTCGATTAGAACTGGCGCTGGATTTGATATTAGTAATAGCCTTGTATAAGTACATATGTACCTCCTATGTACATCCACTATTCTTAATCCAATCAGAATAGCCATTAACTGCACTTATGGGTGCAACTGTTGTGCTTTCATTCCAAGTGCTGGATAGATGTTTTTAGAATAGTAAAAAAATTAAAATATTTTATTTATCTCTTATATATTATTATTACATTTCTAGGAGATAACGCTCCCCTACAACATACTGCACGTGACTCCTCCCATGAGCACACCCGACTTCCTGCAGCAGAGTCAGGACCTGGTGGACTCGGCAGGCTACCTCACCGTGGACAAGTACACGCTGCAGCACACCAAGTACCCCAATGTATATGGTCTCGGCGACTGTACCAACACGCCTAACAGTAAAACTGCCGCTGCCATTGGTAAGTGTAACAATTTAATTATCTCTGCTACATAGCAGCAATTCTTTATCTGCTCAATTATGCGCTGAAAATTTTGATAAGTATGTAGAAGATTGTATGTTTTGTTTATTTAACAACTTTTAAACCTATTACAATAAAAATCAGAATTATTAAACACAAGCGTTATTATTAAGTACCACTTTCAAAAACGTCGAATGTTTTTGAACGTACACTCGTGTGTATCTGTAACAGGCTGGGATCTAGGTTCACATTTTGGCGCACACATCCTTACAAAGAGTATAATACCATTTGAGATTAAACGTCACTTGTAGTAACGTTGAAATAAAACTCATTTGAAGAGGAGATTCGCATCGAACAGTCCCTCAATCGTGTATTATATACCTGTATGTACGTGATGTATGCCCGTAGCGAAGCAGGGCTACGTGGTGGAGCAGAACCTGGCGGCGACGATGGGCGGCGCGGGGGGCGGGGCGCGGGGCGGGGCGCGCTACG
>DWEC01004016.1:0-10143 GCA_018245735.1 Microceris miodesmiata | reverse complement strand
GATCCAATTCCGACGAAACGGAATATAGACGATCGAAACGATCATTATGTAATAAATATCTGCACAAAGGAATTACAGGTAATAGTATAGAGAAATCTCTTTCTGGCTTTTTTATCTAAAATAACATCAAACAGTGGTCTTAAAAGGAATCTGTACAAATGAATATTATTTTTGAGAAAAATGTTATTGTACTTGGCCAGTGTGTGTGCCAATATCTTGAATTTTATTGGTTATGCAGCGCAGGCCCAAGCTTCGAAAATTTGAGTTAACTGGCTTAACAAAAGACGACGAGCGAATTACCAAAAAATTCATTTTAAATATAGGGCAGTATATGAACTAAGAATGAATAATATATCTTTGGATTACTGCAACGCTGACATTGAATTGACACTTGTCGACATAGAATTGACACTCGATAGTATCTGACATTGACATAGTCACTTCTTAAAATGACGAGATGTCCTAGATAGCAAACTTTCAGGTCTCATTTTTATAAATATTTTTAGATTTAGGTCCTTTTTCCTGCCTCCTTAGTCAATTGGTTTCAAGCAGAAATGTTGATAGAGAGGTTCTGGATTCAATCCCCGGGTTGGGTGCCATTTCTGCTGCTACTGTGATTGCAGTTGCAAGTTGACAATCTTTAATTTTAGCAATACTCCCTGATGAATACCAAAGTTTATGTAAGAATATAATTTTTATGTATCTAATTTAAAATATTTTAATTAGTGACCGACCGAAAGTTCGGTTTCGACCAGTTTCGGCCAAGAAATCTAGTTTCGGCCTTGGTTTCGATTTCGGTTAAAAAATGTCCGAATCTTTCGGCCTCGCCGTAAGTTCGCAGCTGTTCATCGCTATAAGTACATTGAGGTAAGGTTTTGTTTTGCACATAAATGATTTGGTAAGTAATTCTTTTTTCTAACCTATACCTATTACGATACCTCTAACCTATACCTATACCTATAACGATATATCTAACCTTTTTTCTCTTTTCTCTTTTTTTTAAACCTGCCTTTTTATTTATCGTTCTACTATTCGCCAAGGGTTGACTGGTGGAGAATGCCACTAGGCATTAAGTTCGCCCTTTGTTATGCCTGTTTTGGCGTGCAATAAAGAATAAATAAATAAATAAATATAGCATACCCGTGCCTAGTAATCCTATTCTGCTCTGCTGGATTGTCACAACCGAAAACATTATTGTTAACACCTTTTACCTAAACATTTGCCTTCGGTAAACAAAATCATATTGTTACCTATATACATATACAAATGTAGACTCACACGAGTGTATGTAGATAAAAAAAATAAATACACATGTGTAGATTAAAAAAAAACAAAATAAATAGGATCATAATTAAAGACTGTAATATAAAATAATAGAGTAAGTAATAAACGAGCCAACAAAACCTCCGAGCACCAATAGATCATGGCTGCTTTGACAACGCTGGACAACACTGGCGCGTCTAATGAAGCGGTCAGTCCCTGGGGCGTTCGCCGTCCGCTCGCCGCTGACTGATACGTCTGTTTCGAAAACTTACTTTACGCTTAGATTACTATATTATATATCATCTCATGAGGTCCCTTACGGGATAAGCAGAAGTCTTAGATCGGGGTGACAAATATCCCAATCCTTACAAACCTGCCCCGCTACTTCCGCATTCTTTTCGTACGTGCACGCCAGTTTTGGATGCTTCTAACGCGTCTATCAGTCAATATTTGACCTATATGGTCGAAATAGGTCAGCCTTGGTCTCCTCTATGCTTAGGATTACGGGTAATATCATTAGTTAATCTGTACTTCGATATAATCTATGCACGATCACATTGTGTTACGTCTGTGACACTTCGGTGTTGCAAAGTGAAGTAGTGGCTGATATTATCGTAGTCACTTTGTACTAATGTGGTTGACAACTCCTTGACGTTTTTAATTCAAACTCGATGCAGTTAAACACTATTTTAGTAATAACAATGCTATTATTTAACCGTGAAGGTTTTCGCACAAACGCTTTTTCAAATTTAAAAGGAAATTAACTAGGTGATGGTTTTTTAACGAGCATGCGGAATGTATTATGAAAATTGTTTATGGATTGACTACAATCGGCTCGTCTATCTGTTTATTATTTTATTAAAGCATTACCCGCCATCTTGGGAGGGAATCAATTATAATTCCCATTAGATTTAGGCGGGGCCGGTCGATTTATGGCCGCGGTTGAAGAATGCACCGCGTAGAATGCAACTGTTCGTAATCTACTACGGGACCATTGATATGTAATTGAACATATGATTAATGCGCTAATTGTGCTTTTGTAGCGTCCAGCGTATTTAACAACTGACAGCGTAGCCTCTATTTCGTTGTGTAGCACAAATTATTATCGAACAATAAAATTGGTAATGAGAAAAACTGTGTAACTTTAATTACAGATAATTGAACATTTAATTATGAATTGATACACATAGCGTGTTTTACGAAACATGACATCACGCGTGTATTTTTCATTCTCTGAAAGGATAGGCAGAGGAGTGTAGTACTCCCACTTTTCATCGGTTATGTTTAACGTCTGATAGTAATACTTAGCAGTCTTATTAAACCAACTGAAATACTTAATCTTCTAGCGGAAAGAAATTAGTGACAAGTGAAAGAAAGAATTATATCAGGCAAAGAAGTTTTAGATTTAACTCGGTGTGAAACGAAATAGAATTAATAATGAATTATTATTATTAACGAACGGCCCATTACCTCAAGTATTTTTTTTAATTCTTGTGTCAGTATTTTAAAAAGGTAATTTTAGCCGCAGAAACTAATATACGTGAACCTATCGAAGAAATTAGAATCATCTTCAAAAATAAATCAACAAGTAACGTAATATTCTTAATAATCGTACGAGGTAGTATTATCCTAGTTTTTAACACATACTAGGATTATGCGAATGAGATGAAATTTTAAATATCGAGTGACATGGCGGAGGTGACTGGGCGGGCGGGCGGCGATCGATGGCAACGTCTTTATCCTAAACATGTCACATGGTGTACGAATATGTCACCTGTTATTCGAAAAGCTTATGATTTTTTCCTTAACACCTGATCAAACTCAACATACAACTGTACGTCAACCTCTACAATATACAACAATAATATCATAAGACAAACTGATCATTTTCACTGTATAACAACCTGTACTATGTTTATGTAAACTTTTCAATGCACTCGTATATAAATGATTTATAGTATTTTATTACAACAAACGATTATATTTGTCAGATGTTTATCGGGAATGGAAACAATCCTGAACCTCCAGTACAAAAGTCTAGCAAAAGCTGGCTTATTGACCAGTAATGACAAGTCAGTTAAATATAAATAATAAGCATAAATATTTTTATTCTACTCGTACATTCAAATAGAAATAATGATTTGTTATTTCATCTACTACGAGTACTCATTGGTCACAAAATGTACAGAACATTATAATACCAGTGTATTCATTCATACCCTTTATTTAAGACACCTTGAGGTATAGAAAAACTGTTGGATAGTCAAATTCAATGCCAAATAGTTTTTTACCAAGAAACCCCAGTTCAGTTCGCTATTTTTCTGCCTCCTATCCGTTGAATAGAAAACGCGTAAGGTTATGGATGGTGTGAGCTTAGTATAATTCGATAGTGAAGTGAAGGCTTGTCCGAGCGAGAAGTGGCGAGCTGAGCAAGCCGGTGAGCCCGAAGGTGACAGCCGGACGGATCGATGTCGGCGTCGTTATTCGGACGTCAGCCTTTGACGACGTCGCGCCGCGGCCCTTCTCGCTGCACACTTCAACGGCGAAGCAAATTCAATTGTTTCATTACAATTCTTTGTACTCATGTAATTCGAATAGAATTTTCTTTTTCCGTTTATAATATTGATCAGCTGTATTATTTAGTATACAGTATGTGTGTGACTGTTGCCGTTCTTTGAAGTTTATGCAATTGTTTCATATGTATGAAATATTATTATTATTAAATCAACACTGCAGGTCCCATTTGGGGTAGACAGAAAGCACCTAGAGTTTTCTTTCAGCACAGTAAAGGTCTATTGTGAGATATTTAATAAGTATTGGACAAATTTCAAATCACGGTACACAAGTCTGAACTTTCCAGGTCATGTGTTTTAAGATAAGTTACATATCACCCGTTAAAATAGGGAATGAAAACATTATGAGAAATTTTTACCCTTAGATTATCCATAGCATTCTCTTAGTCCATAGCAACAGATATGAAGGAGTAATTCATTCTTTCATCTAAATCAAACAAAGAACCTTAAAAACGTTTGTATGAAATCGTTGAAATACACTATAACTGATCATCATTTTTCTTTATGGAAACATATTTATACAATATGTGTGGATTTACTAAACATTCGATATTTAAATTACAAAATATTGTGTTGGAGCGTTGAAGTAACAGATACTATTGAAATGGGGGCCCTGGCCGGCGACTCCGCCGACGACTGACTGACAGACTTCAGATAGATATTTGTACGTCCGTGTCACACCCACACGAGCCATCCACCGCAGCACTTACGAATTTACACACAATACCCCGAGTGCACTAAGATGTTTGCTACATGTACAATAAACGTAAATTTGCCGCAAGATACCAACACGATTCCGTTCGGATACTCACTTCGGAACCTTTTCAGTTCGCTCGTTTGTTTTCATTTAACAGATTGTTTGTCTATTATTTAAATACTAAAATTTTTAAAGTTAATAAGCACAGTAAAGTCGCGTTAAAAATATGTATATAAAATATTATTAATTATTTTGATACCTAATTGATGTAGCTAATAAACTTAAACATGTATATATAAAAAAATAAAGTTACATCACGCCGATAATTTCCGAAGGAATAGATAAGGGCGAGTAGGTAATACACTTCCACGTATAATGAGTTACGTTAAACCCCATTATGGCATAGATGGTGAGCCTATTGCCATACACATGACCCAGGTCCATACTTCGAACCACCATTAGAAACTTTTATTAAAAAATCTAAGAAAAATCCAGTGACACGCGACCCGTCATTTGATCCTAGGCCTCTCTATCTGCAGTCACAATTGCAACTACAGCACCAACGAAGCAGTCTACCAAAGTGGTGATAAGGAACAAAATTACTAACTAAAAACGTTAATAGACACAAATTTGACAAATATGTACGCGTTATATATAATTGTATGATATAATGAGACCTGTATCATTCATGTCTCCGTGCAAAAAAAAACACAAAACAATGGAAATAACACTTAGTTATAAAATAGCAGTAACAAAAGTAATAATTGAAAAGTTCTACGAACGGTATAATGAAAATAACGACGGAGGCGACAGTCGGTCGCGGGTCATTTGTGAGCTGCTTGTCAGCGCAGGAATGACGCCCGTCACCCTGAAGTGTGGCGTCAACCACGAGAAGTCGAAGGAAACTCGACCATTGTCTTAACAACCAAAACCAAACCAAAATGATGAAATTTCTTCACCTGGTAAACTCCATGATTGAATTTTTCTTCAATATGAATATACTCCATTGCACAGCATGCCTATGCCCAGCAGTGGACGGGTGTATGATCCGATGACAATGATGATCATGAAGAATAAACTCTAGTGCAGCATAATTGTATATGCTCTATCTTTAACCGTCTACTTCGTAGAATGTATACGGTTCTGTCAAATTGTAGAGAGGCTTAACTCTTTTAAAACAGAAAATCTTATTTCGTTTAAAAATCCTTGACCGAATCGCTTGTGACTCCCCGCCACTCAAATACTTAAAACTTTACAATATACTTCCTCATCTATCTCATTTCAATCGGCAATCAATACCTCGGCATAAATGTTCAAAATGTTAACTACTCTGAAGTACTATATAGGTAGGTAGGATCAAACCTATACAAAGCCTTTTTTAACTTCGCTTACATAGAAAAATGTTACACCCACAAGAAACTACTTGTAGATGTTTACAGTTCGAAGTCAGTTGAGCTGAATTGAATGACTTGTTGTCATGAAGATCGTTGACAGCACCAACGTCACTTTATTATCGTTCGTCAAGAACTTGTAAAAACATATCGTAACATGTCACCGCAGTGCGACAACGTAATGCAGCTCATTAAAACTTTGTTTGCGAGCTCATTGCAATTGATGCCCGACCTCCGTTTCTTTGTAAAATTATCAATATTATCTATTAATTAGCATAAAAAATACAATAAACAACAGCTTATAATTACGAATACTCTTCATTCTTTATAAATCATTCCTTAAGTTTACTGACATACAATGAAAATAATAATGAGGGGAAAGATGAAAAAGAAGTCTTTTTTACGTTTTAACTTAATCTATATGTGTATGTAGGTAGGTAATTCTTAATCTATCTATACTTATAGTAAATCTGTAGAGAGGTCAATTCTGTCTGTCTGTATAACCGTTATAGAAACAAAAACTCTTCGACGTATTTAAGAAACTTGTTATGATTATTTTTCATACTTCTGAGCTGGTTATAGTATACTTTTCATCACGCTGCAATCAATAGGAGCAGAGCAGTGAAAGGAAATGTTTGGAAAACGGGAGAAGTTACTCCATTTTTTAAGCTTCCGTCGCGTGTGCAACCTTAATAGTTAAAGCTACACAGAAATAATTTTAAAATAAAATATTGAATGTAACACTGCTTATCCGAGCAGGACGACGTCTGCAGGGTCCGCTAGTTTCGAAATATAATTAGAAAATCGCAATACTTTGGTAGGATACCGATGTGATTGAACAGGTGAACCTCGCATTATTAATGAGACTTGATTCACCCACATCGTCGCCCCTTTGTTCGATTATCAACTTCTGTTTTATACACCATAGCAAGAAAATGCCTTAGGACATCAATCGAATAATGTTTTGAGATTCCATATTCAAATTAATCTCACAATACAGTAAAATATCCTTTAATAAATTCCTATCGGCGTTGTCATCGAATAAAACAATCACATTCTTCCCTTAATTCAGCTGGAAATTGTTATCGCTAATAGAGTGATAGATAGTGTTATGCAAATATCTACAGTAAAGTTTCGCAGTAATGAGGCCCGGCGACTTGCATATATTATCGATCAACACGAAACAAAGTATTCCGAGCTGAAATAATTCGCATTCGAAGCGTATTTTATGCCCCAGTTCGCTGACGGCCTCCGAGACGTCACCGCTTAATATCTATGCACCACGCGATTAACGAGTTATTTCCACCCCGCGACGATGTCACCACCCTATCCCGCCCTCGCCATCCATCTTCCTGCTGTATCTTCGCCTTGGGATTTATGCACATCTGACTTTGCAGATGCTGTCGCCGCGGGACGAGGACGATGATGACAGCCATCTGTGCATCAAGTGCAACGCCACCATTGTCGGTCTTGAAAATTACATCAAGCACAGAAAACAGAGATGTGGTAAAGGTAAAAACGACATAAAGCCCGAAATACCAATGGACTCATTAGAACCGTCATACAATCTGGGGGCTGATGTTTTCTTTCAATCATTGGAATTACAAAGCAGCGTTAAAAAGTCTTCCATATCACAGCTTACTCCACCGGCGCCACTATCTAAAATCAATGTAGATAGAAAAAGTACTGTGACTGTTCCCTCTACCTCGAGAGAAATTCCGAGAATGAGCCCTCTAGAAAGCAATTTAAGAGGTGAAGATTGGATCGGTGGTCACAGCTTGCGAATTGGATGCAACGAAGATAATCAAACAAAACTAATCAATGCCGTAGCTCGTATAAGTGGAACTGTGAAAAAGGATATTCAGGCAGCACCTTACACCATAGAGGCATACAATGACTATAAGGGCGATGATGACTCTGAAGAGTCTGAGGATTCAGAGGAGGATGACGAAGAAGAGACACACAGTGGACACACCAGTAAATGGAAGCCACCTCCAAACTATACTGGTGGAAAATGGAGACCAGCTTCTCCTGAACATGAGGAATGGGATATTAGAGAAGAACAAGAGCACACTGGCGGAAAATGGAAGCCCTTAATTATAAATGAAGGAACCGAACGAGATGAAGATTACGACGCTCCGCCGCCTGGCCACACCAAAGGCAAATGGGTCCCGGGAGCTCACGAGAAAGCTCAAATAATGCAAACGACTATTCAAACCAAAGGTGCAGTGCAATACTGGTGTGGACCTTGCAATAGACGACTCGGCTCGAGAGCTATTTATAATAAACATCTTCTGTCTAATTTACATAAACGAAAAGTTCTACCGGAGCAAGAGCTGGAATTTTCTGGGCATCTAGAACCAATGGAAAATGTAACAGATAAAAGAATTTCTAGACCATCATCATTTATTAACGATAGTATATATTCACATCCACAAAGGAAAAGAAAAATATCGGAAACCCAATCACATAAGAAAATCGAAAAAAAGAAAAGGAAACGTAAACCCATTTATGTTCAGTGCTCTGGTTGCAAATCGAGAGTGAGAATACATCTGATGGGAAAACACCTTATATCGCATTACCACTTCCGAAAATCTGCAAACACTCAAACTATCGTTTATCAACAGCTAATATTGGATAATATTGATGCAATTGTTCACCAATCCCCATTTCAGTGCAGCCCTTGTAAATTTTATACTAACTGGATGTCAAATTTTATGCAGCACTGGCTATCTGAAGAACATGAAAACAAAATGAAATCGATGGATGGCACATACTGGTGCTCTTTTTGTAAATGCGAATGCGAGACGTCAGAAGAAATGTTAGCTCATTTATCCAGTTCGGAACACACCGAAGTTGTAGCTGTTATTAATAGATCCATGCCTATAATTATTAGAAAGAAGACTGTTCTTCGATGCGAAACTTGTTTGAAAGTATTCCGATATAACATAGAGATAAAACACCATTGTAGGAAAACTGGCCATGAATTAGCACATTCAGCCTCTGATAATTATCAAGAACTCCATAAATGTCAGCATTGCAATGAAAAGTTTAAGACTTCTCTGACCTTAGCAGCACATCTTAAATCTCAGCATAAGCAGAAAGCATTCTTCTGTTTGGTATGTTCGTTGAACTTTACATCTTCAAAAGAAGCTAAAACACATCGGCAGACTTCAGAACACAGGATTAAGAGAAAAGAGAGTTTGAAGAAGCGCGGTTTGCCTGTTAAAGACTGGACAAAAAAATGCCCTTATTGCACCGAAGAGCTTGTTCTCAATAATTTACTAGAACTCAAAGATCATATTAGGAGAGTTCATCCTAACTTCAAAAAAACGTAAGTTAGATGTTATTATTAGTGTTAGGTTTAATTATCTGATTAATGACGTATTACTCATATTTTCAGGTGTCCGCAGTGTGGAAAATCATTCATCTTTTCTCAAGAAGTAAGCCGTCATATAAAAGAAAATGCTTGTCAGTTTCCAAATATTAGCAACTCCAGCTCCTCGAGGTGGAGTTGTAGCCAATGTCTCTTTACCACTGATTCTCAAGCAGAATGTTTTTTTCACGAAGTTTTACACACTGAGCCAATTTCGGAAACTCTTGCAAGTAATAAGCAAGTGGTAAAAAAATACCCTTGTCCTGTTTGCCGGAAGACATATAAGAAACCATCTCTCCGCGCACATATAAGACAGCACACTTTCGAAAGACCCTTTATTTGTTCTGTGTGTGGAGCAAATTTCACCCGACAATGCAGTTTGACAAATCATAAAAAAATTGAACATGGCAAGGAAAAGGTCAATTTGGCAACGTTATCCGAACCTAGTGAAAAGAAAGTAAGAGTGGAAGAAGAGACATGCATGAAGTGTAAGAAGAACTTGACTAGCAAGTGAGTATAAGTTTATTATTATGTGCATACAACTGAATATTGATATATGCGAATACAAGGTTCACTTTTTCAAAACTATTATTAGGCAAAAATTTGTGATCGGAAATCTCGTGTGTTAGTCGGTAGTCATAACATGTGACACGAGTGTTTCAGACGTTTTAAACTCTTCAATATAAGACTATTCGGACGCATATTGTCAAGTCATAAATCAGTTGATGGTGGGCTCTGGCGGCTGGTTAACAAAAATAAACGGCGCGTCACGCCGAGTCACGCGTCAACATCAATTTGCGGCAATAACGGCGCGCGCGGCGGATGCGCCCGTGTCACCCGTCA
>DWEC01004015.1:0-10144 GCA_018245735.1 Microceris miodesmiata | reverse complement strand
CCTACACTC
This sequence comes from Microceris miodesmiata, assembly GCA_018245735.1. NCBI lineage: Eukaryota > Metazoa > Arthropoda > Insecta > Lepidoptera > Hesperiidae > Microceris > Microceris miodesmiata. The sequence continues at coordinate 10,135 of DWEC01004015.1, read as the reverse complement.
CTTAGCATTTATAAAAAAGCAAAAAAAATTCTAAAGTGTGTGAAGTCTGCCAACCTGCACTTGGCTAGCGTGGCAGACTATGGCCTTAACCCTTTCAATAAGAGAGGAGACCCATATTTCAGCACTGGAATAATAAATGGGTCGATTATTTTGACTATTAGACATTAGCGGAGAAGAAAACGGTGTCTGACGTGGTCAAATGTAGCATCCGTCAAGAAAAGAACCATGATAAAAAAGGATGGAGATCTGGCTTTAGAGGATGTTGAAAAGAGTTTGATGAATTATTCTAGATAATTTAACTTTATCCTCTACGATTTCAGTGTTTGCATCAACATTTTATATGTTTTACATCAGAGGATTTGAATAAACACGTAATGGGGCCACATCTGACAGCGTCAGATTTCGTTATTTTGGATTTTTAAAACTACGCATAACCATAAAAAATCACAACACTTGCAATTCTTGAAGATATACACTGAAGAAGGACTGTGCATTCACCCTGGAGTTGGTTATATGACCAATGTTATTTTTTCAACTTAGAAATCATGAATTTCACATTAAGAAGGAAGAACAATTGTTTTTAATTCAAATTTAATGAATTTAACAATGAATTAACATTATCATAATATTGTTCATGCACACTACAGTGTGATATGTATATCAACAGTATAGTCTTTACGTATACAACACCATAGTTTCCTATCACTGAGGGCTTGTGCTAATCCTATTGAATCGCCCTAAAATGGCTTCGCATATTAAGTCCACTCAATTGATACGTTAGCCACAAATCTTAAGGCCGTTACGTAGTATTTCGTGCGTGTTACACATAGCCCAGATACGAAATCGCTTCGCAAGGTGAACTGTAATATTAGATCACGGTTCAGAATGTCGCTCATTTCCATATGACTGCACACCCTGAGCATTCCCTCTTTCAATTATTTTGTGACAACTACATGTGTTTAAGTTAAAGTTTCTAATTAACCGTAAAGGATATACACATACATAACACACAATTTTATTTTTCGTATCTTTCTAAGGAAATCCTTTTATTTGATACCCATATCATGGCAAACACAAATAATAACTATTCAACCCTCTTGGGCCGTCCGCCCTATTTGAAGTTGTCTCACTGACGTTAGTAAGCTGTAAATTAAATGTGTATGCAAAATTTAATAAAAACGTCATCTTAATCGGTTGAGAATAGCTGCTTAAAATTCAGTTGCAAGATTTTACCCGAACAAACAGGATATACGTGTACGTATATACATACATTGAAAATAATAAGGAACTTCGTTCCAATAGTTAAATAACATAGTTAAATAAAAGCCTGTAAAAATTGTTTTATGGGCTTACCTAATGGTGTAAGCGCACGTAGCAATTACTTAGATGAAATAATTTTTTACGTCCAGATGTATGTTAATATTCCTCCCTCTACTACATCTCACTGCTTCCTTATTAACATCTAGATATTATACATTGCATTATAAAATATATCTATACATTATACATAACACATAACCTTAGTATCCATCTCACTGCCACATTAATAACATCCATTCATCATCATCATTGTCATTATCAGCTTATTTGCGCCCACGGCTGGACATACTCCTTTTCAAAAGCGCACCACTGAGCACGATCTTCAGCTAGTCGCATCCGACCGCTGCCAGCCATTTTTTTCTATTACTTAATAAAATAAAGTACAAAATGTACAAAATTTACATTGTACGTCTTCTAGCAAACTTCTGCTAACAAGCTAAATAAGTAACGTTTCTTGTATGTTTAAATGCAGTATGCAAATGTAACGCATTAGTCTGTCTGTAATATATTAATCTGTAAAGTAAATAAAGTTGTATCGGAGTTGTTTATCTTTTCAGACTGAAAAGCTAAGCTAGTGCGTGTCACTTTACGTGATAGTGAAACTAAAACGTCACGTTACGAATAAGAGAATAATTTTACTACATTTTATTATATGGAGGGAAATTAAGCTCAAAATCATATTTCTTATTGCACTGCCAAGAAATCTGTACGACCGATAAATGTCGATAATGTTGTATAAAGCCTAAGGTCTCTCTAAAGTCCATCTAGTATTGTTGTCAATGTAATGGATCTTTTTTTGCTATCAAGGGAAAACCTTCAAAAAGTATCTGGTATCCCCTCCACCCCTGGTAGCCTTTCTCTGCGCTAGTAAGAGGGTTCCAGGATCTCCGACAGAATGCACCTCTGCCCTCCTAGCATGAATCCCCTCCGGGCCCTACACCGGGTAATGTACGCGCTTACCGATTCTTACGACAATATGCGGCCATACATATTTTCGTCCTTCCGGGAATCGTTGCCTGAACGATTAGACTAGCACTCTGATCGCTCACGGCCCCAAAAGTCTCCATTTAGTCGCCTCTTTCGACAGGTAGAATGTACCGTAGCTCGTACACTAGTCCCGAGCTACAAGGACAAGGTTATGGATATAGACCTTATATCCGAACTTTAAAAATATGATCACATTTTCCACGAAAAAGCTCACCTACTTAACAGAAAACACTGAGTAAAGTTTAATGTTTACAAAACAACTTACTGTTCAGAAACATTCTATTTTATATGTTAGGTAATCATTTTCTTTTACGTATCAACTATATAACGCCACCATAAGAAAATCTTAAGAATATTGTCATTCCACTTTTAGATATGTACAGATATTTTTTAGGTTTCACTTATTTTTTGTACGGATTAGGCACCGTTTGAATAAGTCACCCGTGCTTAAAAATATTTTTCCTCTCATACGGACAGACCGGGTAGACCAATCAAGCCGTAAGTAACTCACATTCCATTCATAACTGTATATAATATTTATGTTTGTTACAACCTGTTTATTATAATATATCGGCCAGATCTTTAAAATACGATTATACGATTATGAAATACGATGACAGACTTCGATGCGAATGCGATTTTGTGTCTTACTCGCACGACCAATGAAGTGTATAAGCCATCTCTGTTCACCGATAATTACCTTCGGATAGTAATTTGTTTATGAGGTTGTGTAGGTCACCAGCTCGGCATATATGTATTATGAAGACATATGGTAGCTTTTTTTGAGCCTAAAATATTTTTCATCTTGACCTTTCGGATAATACGAGTATCATAATTTACTAAATTGATGGTAGAAGTATGATTCAACACATAGTTTTAGCGTGATTTGTTAACACACAAATGAATAAAATAAAACTTACCTAGATCCCATCAACGCAACCAATGATCCTGGCTTAGCGATTCCACTGACTGTCAAATAATAAAAACAAAATGTCATATTAGATTTCAAATGTCATGGCTGTGATAAAATGTTTATGAATTTTCCTTTTAAGCATTAGGTTTCAAATTAAAAAACAAACCAGTTTTGACAGAGATCGACAGATAATTGAATAACTATGATCAAAGTGTTATTATTTAAAAATTCATAATGGGGGGCCTTTATATGCGCAAGAAAACCCAAAACAATATTTTTTCATTTTGTCTGTATGTCTGCATGTTTGTGCTCGCTAATCTCAGAAACGACTTATCCGATTTGAATGCAGTTTTCAGGATTATATTGTGATGGGCTTCACTAAACAATCATTGTTTTTTTCATTTAAATCGGTTAACAAATAAAGAAGTTATGACAATTTATGTCAATCATCACGTATAGGTTATATTAAGTTAGGTTAGATTAGGTTAGCCCGTACGAAGTCGCGGGCACAGCTAGTATAAAATATGACCATAGGGAATCTTTTGATTACCATAATTAAAAAAAAAACAATTAATTCAAAATGAAGCGATGTATATTTTAATTATGCAACAAGTTTTATAGAATACATTACCTATATTCTAAGCTTATAACACAATATCTCGTGCCTTGTAATTATGCACTGCGCTTCTGCTAACGACTGTCGTTTAGTGGCATCATGAATTGAATAAAACAATTTATCAAAAGTCAAAGTATACTTTCTCCTTTTCATTTAAATATTTATCGTCAAATTAATTATCTGCCACTTCGCCGAGTTATGTGCTAAGCCTATATGCCTCTGGATTTAAGACAGTGGAGGAGGAGTGGGAGTGAGAATAAGGAATAACAGAATTAGATGTGCGACCGATTTTTGGGCGCCTCTGGGAGACTAAAGCTCGGCCGACACAGTGGCAGATGAAAACGCTCTACGTACGAAGATACGTAAAAGTACATCTATAAAACTTTAGACGATATGATTGCAGTCCTGTGACCTTTTATTAGTTACAAAGCTGACCGTGAGCCGATGTCGTATCGCGATGCATATGACCCATTCTCCCAATTACTCTAACGATCCAGAGTAATCTCTAAACAATTTGTATTATTCAATGGGTATGCTCTGCATGCGATACCCACGTGAGCTTCTCTGTAACCTCCTTAATGTTTTATTTATTATACGTACTAAATTCATTCTTAATTAATTGTTTTAATTTATAGCGCTTGAAATATATTAAATAACGTAAGCAAATTATAACGAACTTGATTTTCAACATGTGTTACCCAATAAAATTAAATATTAGATAAAAGTCGTCTGGATTTGATGGACGTTAGCCAATTAGTTGAGTTTGGTATATGATTAGGTCTGTTTTAGTACCTTCCACTACCTCACACCTACCTACTTCTTCACAAGGTACGCATAGGAGAATGTATTGCACTTAATTCTCACTATGAAGGTTATACATCAATGATGTTAAACGTCTATAAAACTGCTAATTATCGGCTAACATAAAAATGTAAGGAGGTACATTTGTGGTATTTGAAGATAGTTTTAAATTTGTTTACCGTTATTGACAAGTCTCTTCAGTTTTCCATCCTTTAGCTTGATATGCACAGAGACGTCTCGCCAGACCAGAGTGCAGGGACTGGCCGTAGGAGTAGTGCCCAGTAACTCTTCGACTTCCGGAAACGAGTCTTCATACTTCGGTTGCGTCAGTTTGCTGTCGACGTATAGAATGTCTGGCGGCAGTAGTTCCTAGTTAACACAGACACACATAAATACTTTTTTAATTTGTTTCGTCACATCTAACAATTTTTTTGCTAAATTTAGAGTACAAGATTTGCCAAAGGTTAGAATAATGCCATTAAATCTGAAAGTTGAGATATGTAAATTCCCCTCTACTACGTTGGTAATCATCTTCATTACTACCCCTTTTACTCTTGTCCTCTTTGACATGAGACCCTCATAATGAGAAAGGTTAAGGTATAGTCTAACACGGCGGTTGGGGGTGGGTTCACAGACTACACACGCCTAACTTGGGCTCTAATACTAACTCGGTGTGTTAAAAGATGCCTTAGATAAGATTGTAAAAACAGAAACAGAGAAGATTAAATAAAAATAAGTTATGGAAACGAAAAAAGCTGGAATGACAAATATGAAAATTTATATAGATTAGTAGATATATAAATATGTACATTCAAGTACATTTATAGAAAATAAAAATGTATTTGTAAAGGCTACATAAAACATAATATAGATAAGAAAGGTGTAACGGATATGCGAGAGAACGCCCGGTTGCTGAAACCGCAACACTGCCCACTGACCCATAACGGACCTCATAGCTGACATACTTGACTTTTTGAACAAATTATGTTATTGAATTATGGATTTGATGGAGTGTTTATTGTGAGCTATAGCTTAGTTATAATTATGTCCGTATTTAATAGGAGCTACATTGTAGATATATTTATGTTCACTATGCAAGTCGTATAGTGACATGGTTGTTTCATTTGTATGACATACAAACAATGTTATCATGCGGAAGTAATATTCTTGGAACCATACAATGTTGGGACTGTTACTGACGTTACTGAAATATAACTATTTATAATTAACAAACGTTTAGTTGATATGACATAGTAATAAATAGATAGTTAATACCATGGGCGAGCCCAGGTTCTGGGCTTTGGGCAAATCAGATTTTTAAGCCGGGATCAGCGCACATATGTGCTTTACATACTACACGACGACACCTACACTAAACATTAAGTATACGTTGTACATAAGGGAAAGTTAAAAGTTAATGTATATTATATTATACTGCAAAAAAAAAGAATTTTAAGCGACAACAGTAGATAGTAAAGAGGTATACGATATCCAGCGAGGGGTAGCTGCCCCCATGCCCTCCCCTGGGTACGCCCATAGTTAATACAAATAAACTGCCGCATTGGTCGAGTGGTTACAAGTACGATTGCCGATCGATAGGTCCTGCGTTTGACCTCCGGGTCGGGCAATATTGTTTTTTTCTATCTTGAAATTGGCACGAAGTCTGCATTTGTGCCTAGGGTAGGCATACGGTATTTAATGGTGAGATATACATATAACAGAAATGGTGAATCATAGGAGTGGATCACAATGATCTGCCTACCCTTTATGTGGAATACAGGTGTAATGTTAAGTTGTATAAAAAACCCCTCGAGGAAGACCTATGACAAACAGTGAACTTATCAGACTGATGATAATGATGATGATAAATAAAGTTCAAGATGAATATGTAATTGCAACAGCATTCTACATATATCCAAACATAATGTGTATGTCCAACCAGCTACAAACGTAGTAACTCGTGTTACACACGTTAAGTTTGTATACACACGTTGTGTTTGTTTAAAATTTTAATATGGACTTTAAGATTAACCCGTTAATGTTAACTTTAAATTGACCGTCGACTAACATTCGATACAACGTTCTCGGTTCTTCTAAGATAAATTGCTTTAACCGGTTAAATTTTAGTTTACCCACTGGTGCTGGATAAAACATTTATAAGAAAGTTGTAAAAAATAGAAATTTATTATCGCATTAAAACTTAATTAAATACTATAAATAGTCATGTTATTATTTTTGAGTATAACATATTGGAAAAATTTTATTCTGTTTTAAAAATGATGTCTAAAAAAAAGAAGCCTGCGTATGATTAATCTGCTAATTTAAATTCATATTTCGTATCTTTAGCATATTAAACACACTTATATAAACACACTTAATATATCTTGCAAGAATAAAAAACATGTTAACTAAGCGATAGATCTTTACGACGTAGGTAGAAACATTTTTTATTAACAAACATAAATGCCCCGTGGAAACAGTGATTAAATTATGTGTCGTTAACTAATTAATATGCGGGAAAAATCATAAATATCTCGACAGAGACAAGTCGAAGTTCGTCGAAAAGCCTCTATTATAAATAATTAATTCTTGTGCAACATTGAATTGTCAATAAGCCTCAACCGAAACATTTCGATCTCATGTGTCGGTTTAATAAAAAAATAACACATCAATTACTTACCTTGCGCCACCTTATTTCGAAATAATAATAATAATATTTAAGCACTTAAACTTACATGTGTATCGTCCGCACCTGAAGAATCGCTCGACGAGTCATTGATGCTTCTTTTCGTTGATTCTATCCCCTGGTCGGAGTTTCCGCTCATTGTTACCACTGTTATGTACTACCGATTAAAAATAGAAAGATAAAAATTACGCGCCGATAAATAAGAAATCGTTAAAAAACATTTTGGGGAAGCGTACGCGGCGTAGTTCGACGTCCGGCGGAACGATCCTCGCCGTATACGAGTGCCAGCCGTCAGCCCACAACATTCAGTAAGATACTGATGCCAGTGCGTCAGAGAGAGAAAAATCTATTGGTTGCACTCCTCACACTCGAAAACATTAAACACTCATAGAAAACAACTTGCATCAATTAACAATGTTAATTAAAGAAAACGGATTTTAAATGCGAAATAGTTAGGCACTTATTGATGTTTTTGGCAGATGGAACATACCTACAATAGTATAGCGTAGTTTTGGCTAATTTTTTAAAAGACAGATTTCGATTTTTTTTAAATCTGGAAATACATCAAGGTATGCAATATCTTACTATCGTTTAAGGGTAAATGGAAATAAACTCAAAGTTTTTACCAAATTGACAATAAGTACTTGATCTCTATGGGATGATGATGATGATGATCTCATGTATTGTAATTCTATATTAAGCATTATTATTAATTAGCATTCATTGAATACGATGGATTAAAAATTTTCAAGAGATTTATTAGTCTAAATCGTAATAGACACGAAGGGGGTTACTTAATATGTAATGTACTGACATAAATACATACTTTAAAACCATATAACAGTGTAAGTTAGTTCAGCTGCAGTTACCCCTGAAGGAAAATAATTTATGAATTGAGCATATTGTGACTGTCTGTACAAGTAACCTGTTATTTCAGACATCAACAATTAGGGATTTTTTAGGTACATAGTCATGAAGAAAATGAAAAGAAAGTCTTATACAGCGTTGTTAGTCTAACAAGGTCAATCTCTCATGACCCTTTTTATAATTCCACAGTTGGAACACGGGTCGCCTCTTAGAAAAAGGCGGATAACGCCAGACTGCCACGCTGGCCAAGCGTGGGTTGAGATACTATACAGACACATTTTAGAGATTTCTTTGTAAACTCTAAGGTAGGCGGGTTTCACTACGTTTCCCTTAACCATTACAACATTGATCTTAAAACGTACATTTTTGTTAAGAGGTGCATGCCATGGATTTGAACCCAGTAATCCCGGGCTGAGAGAATGAATCACTGCTTATTAACAAATCAATACAATATTATAATAAATTTTCTGTTATTAATCTGTATTTGGATGTCGTCAAACATTTGATTTAAAGAAATACGTCATTACTTTGACTGAAAGAAAACACAGTAAGTAGATAAATGCATATGTACGTGTATATTTAACATAATAGACGCTGTGTCTACTTTGCGATCAGATGGCTGTGTGATCTCAAAAAAAGTTCGTCCTTGTATATCAAAGTTATTAGGTGTAGGTTTTTTAAATTACACAACCGGTGTCGATACTGACTACAATAGCTGAATGTAAGATACATATATCATCATAACTGAGTTAAATAATGCTTCCTGTTGGCGGTCAATTTGAACATCTATAACGGCATTATGCTACAGGAGATGCTTCAAAAGTCAATGGGTCGAACTAAACGTAAAAGCAGTGATAGCCCAGTGGTTAACTATTCAGCCCATCCGTGGGTGCCTGGTTAAAGTGTATGACCCGCAGCTCTTTACAAAAGAGCGTTTTAAATTTAAATATCATAAAAAACAATTGAGGTACGTGAAGTCAAGTCATTGGACTTTAACTAAACGTAATATCGTGCCTGTAATCCCCGAAGTGTTAGGCAGAAGAGAGTAGTAGACTCCCACGTTTAAATAGTTACGTTTACAACAAACCATGGAATTGATGGTGTATCTGTTGTCATTCACCGGGCACAGATCCAGACTCGTAGTCACTAGTAGAAATTTCTGCTAGGAAATCTATGTTAGAAAAATCAAAAATATTACTCGACCAGGGAGTCGAACCTAGGACCTTTCGATCGGCAGTCGCGCTTGTCGATCAACGAGGCAGTCTTGGTTTTAATGAAATAAAATATAAGAAGGAATAATTAACACATATTAAAATAATATGACATCGGCTTGACAATCAGTATGAGGAAGGAGAAAAAAATTTGACGTGTCAACGTCTTGCGTGTTAGTAATATAAACTTATAGTCATTGAAGTGGAAACTTAAGTGAAGGCTAGCGAATATTTTAAGTATACTTTGTGTATGTTTCGAATACAACCTTGTCAACATTATATATTTTATCCGGCTAGGTCGAATGATGATCTACAAAAGGCTACAGGCCAAAGCTGAAAAGATAGGGCAGGATAGTGCTCATTAGGGGGAATGTATATGCAAAAGTGGATTAAGAAAGGCTGATGACAATGATGATCATGATTACAATCATAATGTGGGCACCCATGATGAAGATGATGATGATGTTTATATAAATATGTACTCATTTATGATAGAAAAGCTCTAATAATACTTTTCCCGATCCGGGCGTCAAACCCAGGACTTCTATAGTTCAGCAGATATACCTACTTGCCAAAAGTAGCCTAAAGCAGTTCCTTATAAACATGGTTTTAAGAACATTTAAGAAACATTTCATTAACTTTCCGATTTGAAAATCTAAAATTTCAAAAATAGGATATTTTATGTTTTCATCTCGATTTAAAAGAATCAAGTTTCTTGATATTTTCGAGTAATG
>DWEC01004014.1:0-10146 GCA_018245735.1 Microceris miodesmiata | reverse complement strand
GAGGCTGCTGGATTCGGAAGGCCTCGGACCGGATGGAGTGGCGGTGGTTAGGGGAGACCTATGTCCAGCAGTGGACATCGATGGGCTGACGACGATGATGATATACCTACTCAACACTGATTAACCAATTTCATAAGCTTTTATTAAACAAGTCGTTTCGACATGGAATCCACTCGATGTTATCGCTAAAAATTAAATTAGTGAGCATTGTATACCAGAATATAAAGCCTTGTACCGTATCGTACTTTACAGCGACCTATTAATAGTTTAATTTTCTAATTACACGTTGCGTCGTATGGCAGTAATTTTAATAATTTAGTGGTGTTGGATTATAGATTAAATAGGGAGATCCGATGTTATAAGGAAACCAGTTGTGGGGAATGTGGCCTAAGTCCCCTGCATCTAATGTCTCCTTTTAAGTCGTCTTATATGAGCGTTAAATAACGAAAATGTTTACTTAACAAACAGTTTCGATAAATGAAAATATTTAGAATTGAAATTAGTTTAGGAAATTCGTTTCGAAAATTCGTTATAATATCTTTCCACCTCTTACTTTAACAAGAATTATGATTTTAAGCGCGTTGATTTAAGAATTAAAACTATTTAGATACGTAATACCACACCTAACATCCCCAAAGAGGTAAGCAGAGGACTAGTAGACTTCGACGTATCACGATAAGGAATTATTCCTGTTTTATTTAAAACTGGAAAGAAAATTACCAGTTATGCGGTTTATATAACAGTACAAGTGAGAACAACTTGAACGTCGCTGCCTCGCTGAAGTAGCTCGAGGCACGCTCGGGTGCCTCCTACTGTGAACTAACACTTGTTCCGACGCGTGTAACGTACTCACACTAACCATTACTAAAACTTTAATGCTTCAGTAACAGCGTAACTAAATAACTCTCGCAGCGCTAAGCAGTTGAAGGGTGTGAAATATTCTGTAAACTGAGGCTATGTTCGAGCATTGCCTCATTTTACAGGATATTTCAGTAGTCAGCTTTTAGACAAGGTAACGGGGAATTTTTAGTGTATTCTTTCTTCAAAAGGGTTCAAGCTCAGAGCTGGACCAAGACTCATTATGAGTGTGTCATAGTTTGATAACGGCCATTATATCTGAGTATTTCTGTTAGAAGATAGTCTTTAATTACTAAGTGTTATTATCTACATTCAGCCGTAGTGGAAGCCCGTGGTAGACTATGTTCTATAGATGTTCCAATGAATATGATAATTGCTAACCTATTTGGTAAAACGAATCAATGAAAACGCATTTATGTTTGTGTACCATTTTGAATTGTAATTTGCAATTCACCATCACGCGAAAATATTCCCTGTGGGGAATTACGCATATGATATGAATTCAATTGTTTAATTCTATTTGCGCTATGCATTCCTGATGTCAGTTAAGCAATTTATGAACGTAAAGATCTAAATAACAAAATATATGCCTATTTCCAGCGTTTAAAGAACAGAAGGGTACAATGGCACTCATTGGGATCCCTTTGTCCAGCGCTGGACTAAACATAGGTAACATTTGTTTCTGCCTAATTTAAGATCAGACGATTGGATTGATTTATCCCAAAACTCCATATAATTATTATTACTTGTATGAATGGCGACAAGCCGAGGACAGGGTGCGATGGTGCTCATTGGGTGAGGCCTATGCCCGGCAGTGGACAGAGATAGGTCGATGACGGCGATGACAATGACATTGATATCAATGTAATTACTTCCAGACTATAATGCACCTAAATTGTTAGCCTGTATCAAATTTAAGTCAAACATAAATCTCCTTTAGCCTTCATTTTCACTTCGACGACTTTCATATTGTTCAGCATTTACAATTTATTTTATTATTCTCCTTCATTTTTAATGTATAGGGCGTGTGAATCACGTAACCGGAAATAGCGATCAGGGTTGTAATGACGTTATCATTATCAATATCTGTATCATTATCATTACCAGAACCATTATCATTATCAGAAGTGGTCTGAATATTGACAAGAGTGTAGCAGTGTATGAATATTTCAATAAAATCATGCATTATATTTCTTATTGTATGAAATTGCTCACAATGAACATATCGCTGATGGCTCTGTCACGCTTATAGATTATTTACAAATTGTGATGTTAAGCTACGCCATACGCATACGTTACTTTAATTATTAAGTCACGCCAGAGAGGCAGAAAGCGGTGCTAAATATATCTATCCTTGCAGATCTGAAGTGTTTATTTTCGTATGTGGTTTCGTAGACTTCTATCTCTTCTATCACTCAGTATCTGACCTTTAAATGTAGTTGTCATATTAATATGTGTATTTAAGGTATATTTGCTCTTTATATTTTTATGCACTGAATCCTATCAGGATCAATACAGAAATGAATCATCAATAAATCGTAAATTACAATGGGAACAAATAAACAATCATGTACATGTTACATCCGCGCTAGCGATCCACTAATATGTCGTGGCCTTCCAGGACCTGGCTTCTGGGGCCTGATCAACCCGCAATGGAACATGTGCAACAAGGGCCGCCGGCAGAGTCCGGTTAACATCGAACCGGACAAGCTTTTGTTCGACCCGTGGCTCAGGGACATACAGTTTGATAAACATAAGGTACGTAATATTTATAAGGTCATGCTAATAATAAAGTATTTTTTTTATTTTGCTCTGTGTTCTCTTGGACTAACACAATACTTATAAAGTGATACGTTAATATGTTGACGGTATAACTCATCGGCTTTCAGGATTTCGTTAGGACTTAATTCTTCCATTAGATCAATGATAGACGTATTGTTTAACTTTAAAAATGAATTGGAATTTACGTCTTAATACTTATGTCAATCACACCCCCAAAACTGGAGCACGGTATAGCAAGGATGATTATTAATTAGCAAAACTATGTAAAACCTTACATAAACTAAGCTTTAAACAGCTTTTAAATTAAAATACATAAATATAATCTTGCTAGTGAAGCAAAAACAGGCTTGGCTAGACGATAAGCTATCTGGCGCATAAATTAGCATGGCTACGCTGTAACTGAATGAATAATTCCGCGCGTTTAACGCCCCTTGCAATAATTATTTGCTACGTACACAGTACGGAACGATTTTAAAACATACTTCGTTTAAAAATTGCAATTACCCTGTAATTCCTATAAATCTGTGACTATTAAACGAAAAAAAAAAACAAGAAATAAATTCGAATGAATGTAATGGATTTGATTAACTTGATCGTAATTCGAATGTAGAACACAAATGTATAAATAGAGGATAGTCAAATTACAAGCGGCCAGTAACAAAACATACGATCGGATGGTCTATGCGCTAACAGTTGTATAATTTAGCACGACTATACCGAATTCAAACGAAATGAATAATTCGGAACGCTTAGCGCCGCTTACAATATTCATTCGTCGCGTATGCACAGTGAATAGAATGTGTGTGTACCAATATGTATGTATGAAATACCTTTATTTTTACATCACACACTCTAAAACTTTTTCCTTGATGATAAATACTCAATTATTTGAGAAAAATGGAGACAATTTAAATCTCATATTAACGACATAAATAAGGCGTTTTTAAAACAATTAATGCAATAGTAGCTATGACGATAATAACTATCTAAAAAAAGCAATTTCTTAGCTAAGGCTAAGTAAGTAAGGCTAACACAGTACACTAAGGTGTACTGTGTAAAACGTTCATATATCATAATTATGTATATAGAGAAACACCAATTATGTCGAATAAACAAAATAAATTAGAAAGAAAAGAGTAAAATTGTACAATAATGCTACCAAGTGTCCAGACTAAATTACTTATCATTACAAACTACAATGAATTGTCAAAATATGTTTACAAAACTGTAGTCTAAAGCCTTATCAACTATTATCTCGGAGTCCAATTCTCGATTGCAAGCCTTATAGAGAGTTGAGCTAAAATGCATTTGGATTTTATTTAGGCGACAAATGAGGTGATAAATTTTAACAAGCGTTTCCTACTTCCTGATTGTTGGTTAAATAGTCGGTCCTCGTGCTAACCGTACATAACAGTATTAACCTTGTCACTTTTAAGGTGGCTTAAGTTATCAACGGCATTGGCCACTATTCTATTTCTCCAACCGTTCTGGAACAAAGTACAAGCTAGACCTTCTCCAACAGTGCTGCAAAACCTAAAAAACTTACGCTTGTAAGTTACCCGTTAAAGATCTGCAGTCTACTTTAATCTATCTGTGTGTAGTAGTCTGCAAAATAGGGCTAATGTAGTTGAATAACACGAAATTTGTTTTGCACACAGTATAAGTAGCTTACAATGTGTGTAATCCGGATTTGCTCGTTCCAACCTCTATTATCTATGTAGATTTGTTCACTTCGCTGTATTATATTTACGTAATATATGCGATTGCATAATACAACCTCTTTAATATAAAGAAAACAGTATTTTCTTATAGTTCATAAGTTTTAAGATTAATTAAAAACACTTTATACTGTATAAGCTAGTGTAGAGTAAAATGTTACAGGTGTTTATTAAAATAAAATAATCGCGTCCATAGTGCGGTGTTATAGAAGGCTAAATTCTAAGCCCGTTTCTAAACATTCACAATTGCTACTGCTCGGCGGTGGGAATTTCCCCTACTTCATCGGACGATTCGTCATCAAGATAAATATAAGCTACTGATGTATCAATGAAGCTACTTGTTATCTTTGTGGGGCCTCAATACGTCCAAGACAGCTGGTTCCAGGACATAGGACATACTGTTATATCAGGTAAAGTGAGCGTGAATTTAAAAAAAGTGACAACCGAAAAAAATTCGCACACACTAATCCGATGAACAGTGTTCATTGAAACAAGGAACCAAATGATTCACTTCATTAGCTTTCATTGCTCATAGTACGAAAGGACAAGATAGTAGGAAAATATTCCAACTGAAATAATGCTCACAAAAGGATTTATTGTCTATATGTAATGTATGTCACTATAAAATAGAAAGGCAATATTACAAAATCTGAACGTTTCTAAGGTTTTTTCTACGTATTGTTGTACCAAAGTCGCAATAACAACCGAAATTTAAAAATAATAGAAAACTTCATACTAAGTCGAGACAATACAAATAGGCGGTAAAAACCATTAGGTGAGATATTTGGGGTAGATAAATGATAATTACTACCCTCGAAGTTCTGTAAACTCATCAATAACAAGGCATTCAACGGTGTCTTTATCTTTTACATAAACTGTTGTGGAATCAAGGGCGTGCCGCGCCTGCTCCGAGTGCTTTTAGAACACGAATATACGAGTAGATTCCAATGTTCAGCTGGCAAGTGCTGTTTTCATTGAAAATACCCAAGGACCACAAAAATAAGATTACAATATTATTAAATGAAATTAAAGTATGGGAAAAATAAACTTGATTCAATCGTAAAGTTCATTTTTATGTGAATTATAAATTATTTTATAATTTACATAAAAATGAAATTATAAATCATTACTAGTAAATAGTAAATCATGCAACGGGGATTCCTAATATGACCTTATTGATAGGTATATTTGTAATAGTACTAAAGCTAGTGTAGCTAGTGTTTAATTTTTTTTGTGCATACGTTCAAAATTTTTCAACTTTTAACTAAGCTTTCTATACATGTATTTATTGAAGTATGACATTTCCGTTAAATGTTGATTCTTTTTAAATTATTTTGGAACCAAACGATTTGTTCAAAAAACGTGTAAAATTATTTGCAAGTTTTAGAAGACGGTGAACTTTTATTACAAGATTAAATGAAATGTTATTTGATTGGTATATCAATCACACATAAGCGTACCGTTATAAATAAGTGAATGTATTAGGTCGAAGTTCAGACTTCAACTAACTCTGTCATGATCTTTTAACTTTGTCACCTGCATACTCTTTACCAGCATAGAGTTATCGATACAAAATAGTCTTTCAGTTGACTTCGCGCTGTGCTTTAAATTTTTTGGCATTTAATTTGCCACTTCCAGGTTACGCTGTTCTGTGGCTCGCGTGTCAACAAGTAATATGTCATCTCCACTCAAAGCGCGAGTCGCAGCTTTAATCAAGGTGTGCCCATTGATTGATAGCATCACCCCGCTGTGAAACTAATCGTTACCTCTAATTTATATAATAATGCACGTTCTCCTCAATAAATTAATGAATCTTTTTTAACAGTGAAATATGTGAAAAGCGAACGGACCGGAACTACAGCCAGGAAAAGGTCACTATCACTTATACAAGGGAAAAGTCATTATTCCTTATAAATTCAAAGTTTTTTTTAACGCTTTGTACAGACTATCGAATTAGAATAGAAGATAATTACTCGAGAACTTCGGAAAAGCTACATTATAGAAATTTAAATCTTGGTTCTATCCTAAATCAATCAAACGTGTGATTCAATGTTTCATGATAGAAATTTGAATACTTCGAACATTTTTAATTAGAATGCGTAAATATTTGACATAATATGTGTCAGTCTTTGTCTTCTTTGCCTTGTCTAATAGACATGGTAACAATTTGCGTCATACAAGTCTTAATGTTTTGTCTCAGGTTAGCGGCGTCCTCCAGAACACCGGTCAGTCTCTGGTGTTCCGGGTAGAAAAAGACTCTAAGCATCAAGTGAACATCAGCGGCGGACCACTCTCCTATCGGTACCAGTTTGAAGAGATATACTTCCACTATGGCATGGAGGACAACCGAGGGTCTGAGCATCAGATTGACCACCATACTTTCCCTGGAGAGGTGTGTTTACAATTATGATAGCATAACCTATCTGATACTGTATATATTGGAGAGTTCTACTTTCAATTCTTTACAAATTCATAATACATTTTACGAAAGGAAAATGTTTCAATAATTGATATGGCATTAAATTCAGAAGCGAAATAGCGCACTACATTAAGGAAAAATATATTTTGCTTCAGAGATTTTTGAAATAATAACATTGTAGTCTACGTACAAAATACTTACAAAACGATGCTCTGGGTATTCCGAAGAATATTTTAACTAAAAGAAATAAACTAAAATAAATATATTAGGAAGAGAAATGAACTGATATTTATCCGAATAATCATAAGATGTATAATTTTATTACTTCAATTGATAATAATGAACACTGTACCAAGCAAGTTTGAAAACTTTGCAAGTACAAGTTATATTACTTGTTTACTGTAAAAAAGTACAATGTCAGATTCAGCGACTAGAATTTTGATAAAAGCAACAATTCAATATAAAATTAATTGATAACAGGTAAACATTCAGTAATTAATATGTACGATGTTAGTTAATCAAACTTAATTATGTTAAAATATCAGCAATTAAGTTTTTAATGTTTACCCACTATATGTATTCGACGTACATTTGCAACTGTCAACACATTACTAATTATTATTGACAAAATATGTTATTTTAAACACGCATATATTTTAAAATATAAGTTGTATTCAAGTTGAATGTTTTTTAAAGAAAAGTTCTGACGTTTGCGGGCGTGTAAATCTCAGTCATTAGATTATATTAGATACTATAAAGACCAATATACCTGTTTGTATCGTATTAGCTGTATTGTATTGTTAGTCTAAACAGAAGACGCCCACTATGTAAGTTTCACTCCTAACATATATAATACTAGAATAATCTTGGATACTGTGGAACAATCCAGAACAATTGGAACTGTTCAAATATCATTAACATAAAATCAAACAAAATATCTATTTTTGTTTTATATGATTTTTACTTCATATTATACACAGGCTCAGCAATCCGATCGCTATTGGTGTCTTCATAAATGCTTAATACCTTCAGTACCATTCTCAACATGTGTAAATCTATTCATTTACATTTTTACGGGCATTTTATTTCTTTTAACTTTGTTCTGTAGTGCAATTACAAAAAGTTTACTGTTAAGTACAAATAACTGATTTTTCTATGCCTGTCATGATCGCAGTTTCGATGTTCAAAAACGAGTCTAAAAGCTAATCTATTTCCAGATCCAGCTGTACGGTTTCAACAAGGAACTGTATCACAACATGTCCGAAGCGCAACACAAGTCTCAGGGGGTCGTCGGCATATCGCTAATGGTTCAAGTAAGTTCGTAATTAAACAAAGAGGTCACGGTTGCCAAGGCTACTGACCTGCCGGATCTTGATAGGGTTGGACGACGACATGACGTGCATTGTATTCGAAGAAACAAACCTTTGTTTAAATATGCTCTATATTATTATATACATATATTCTAATATTGTTTTTCTAAGCTATAAGCGGTAGCACACATACAAAATTACTTGGATGATTTGGATTACTTGTTTTTTTAATATCACTATAACTGTCATGCATATATATGAATGATCTTATTTTTTATTTGAATTATTATTTTTATTTTAATCGTTCTCTTAGAATATTTTTAAGGAGATAACGGTTAATGTAATATTTAGTATAATTCGATGAACGTTAATTTTAATTTCTTTGATTATTTCGATACTTTTGAACTCTTTTCTTCTACCTTTTCCATTTTTAATTACTCAAAAACCAAACCTTTCGTTATCCCATTGTTGGACATATCTGTCACGCTGAGAGACACCATAATATCGAAACTTTCGTTTGTTCTAGATCGGAGCACCGACCAACAAAGAGCTTAGACTAATAACAAACGCGTTCGGCAAAGTTAAGTTTAGGGGTATGTATTTTGTAACATATCTAATATTCCAATAAAACTGGCGTATCGTGATCCATATAACACGTTAGTACGTAAGGTCCAGCAGCGCTAGGCTATGGTCATTCTGTAAATAGTTGACCACTAACGAGATATTTCTATGGCAATTACAATATTTTTATGTAAACTTTCACAATAAGTACTTGTGTCTTGTAAAAGTAATTTAAAGGCTTTGGAAAATTCAGAGTATTATTCTGGTATTATAAAATACAGTAAATTCCAACATGCTTTTGAATACCCGAGTTGCATTAAAAATAGAAATTGGATCAATTTTTGGATTTATAAGGTGTTTAAATTTGTAACCACATTTAATAAAGGATCTTTTAGGTGTAATTTTACTAATATTTAGAAATAACTAAAGGAAACCACATATATAAGAAAAATATGTCATATATTGATACAAGATTTTTCCGTTTGTACGCCTTACAAAGTCTAAGACCGTGTTAACAGGCAGTTCATCCCCTATCAAGCATCTGCCGCTGAGCTCGCTACTGCCCAACACACAGCAGTACTTGACATACGAAGGTTCCACCACCCACCCTGGCTGCTGGGAGACCGCCGTGTGGATCATCTTCAACAAGCCCATGTACATTTCCAAACAAGAGGTTGGTATACAACAATAAATTAATAGAATCAGAACTTTTTATCAGCTATTTAAAACATTGTTATCTGAATACATATATTTCTTTAGGTACTTTATATTTAATTACACTGTACGTAATTTCTTTTGTGCTCTAAGTAATACAAACTACATGTATAATTAAAAGATTGTATTTAATACGTTGTAAGCTCTTTTGCAGCCTAATGACTTTAGTTAAATATGAATTCCATATGACGTATACATCTTTGTCGGGTGTGTTCATAGCAAATAAAACATTATTATTGAATTGCTAGACTGTTGGCAATAATCGACTACCAATATTCCCGTTTCTTAAGTATCAAAGTCTACCCTTAAATGTTTACCGTAAACAAAGTATACAATTTTGACCCAGATGTTCGCACTCCGTCAACTGATGCAAGGATCCCAGCTGTCCCCGAAAGCGCCGTTAGGGAACAACGCCAGACCCGTCCAGCCCCTCCATCACCGCACTGTCCGTACCAACATCAACTTCAACAAGCAAGGAATGCCGGTAAGTATACTAATTATAACAATTTTGAATGTAATTACATTTCACATAATCAGTCCATAGGTGAGGCGAGCTTCCACTTCTCGGCACAAGATGGCGATGTATATGTCCTGAATCACGCTATTGAAGTTTTTTACATCCTGCATTTAAAATTGCAAATTACAAATTTAAATCACTTTTTTTTCGGTTCTCTTAATAATCGATATACATTTTTGACTACTTTCTTTGCATTAATTACATATATAGGATATACTCGTATAATAGTCATAGAATATTTATGATTTCAAACTAATAAATACAGAT
>DWEC01004013.1:0-10146 GCA_018245735.1 Microceris miodesmiata | reverse complement strand
GACAATAGGCTCACCACCTATTCCATAGTGGGACGTAAACGTAACCGGTGAACCGTAGAAGTGTTCTGCATTCCTCTGCCCACCTCTTCGGGGATTGCAAGCGTGAAGTTACGTTTTACATATTATTAGAAATTATTACAGAGAAAGAAAAATAGTGTGCACGTTTCCTAACGTTGTTATCTAGTTAGCAAGCGATATTAAATCTGGAAACGCACTTTATTTCTCATAAGACGCACATAAATATAACTAAATGTTATATATTAGCTAAATATAAGTCGTGAGTGCCAAATGGCCTCGCAACAGATGCAGTAACATTGCTTGACTTTCTGCAACACGAGTATCCATTTACACGGGACCGTTCACAAGATGTACGGAACATTGCCAAATGGGTTAAGTAGTGGACATTAGAACAAAAGTCCTCCTTCTTGGATTGTATTCCCCGCTGAGTTAAATATTCCATTACATTCCGTGTTCGTCGTGGACATTTTACAAGCTAACGCAAAGCAATAAGTATATTGTGTTTCAGTGTAGATAAAGGTAACATCACGTCTGTGACCCCTGATGGAGTGGGCAGAGTAACAGTGGGAGAGAGGAGGAAAACTCCCACGTTTCACCAGTTACGTTTACGTTCCATTGTGGTATAGGTGGTAGGGCTATTGCCATACATCGGGTTTTTCATTTTAGATAAGTAGAAATATAACTATATGATAGTCTTAAAATAGAATATTCAGTTGGAAGCTAATGGGAACTGTCTATATATTGGTCACCAATACAATATAAACGAACTCCAAAAATAAAATAGCCCTATGAGGACATTGGCTAAGGGTCTTTATAATTGTGAGCGAACACTGTATGCAGATTTCCATTACTCAGCAAAATTCATTGCTTCAAAAGCAAAATATGTCATTTAGAGTCCAATAAATTTATTTGTGATATTAGATTTAAAAAATAACTATGGTTTAAAAGTTGATAGGAAAATCATTCTTATAATAATAATTTTACCGTCTATTTTCCCATAATTGCCTAGTCATCTTCGTGTACCGTCTCGACCTATTTTGTCCAATGGAATATTCTCGAAGTCACTATAAAATAAATGAAGAGTTCGAACCAGGAAAATACTATAAAGTATCTCGTTCATTTAAGCTTAGCACGGGCCGAGAGTTTTCATTTTATTAAGCGCCTTAGCGCGAAAGCCTCCGCTCTTGACTACTGGTGCAATATAAGTCTTATTTATATTTATTGTGAGGATATTTAATACCCCACGCCTTGGAAAAATGCAAGAAAACGATATCAAAATATTATAACTACAAATATGTAGGTTATAATTTCTGTCTAGACATTGGGAAGTTTCGAGATAATATATAATAATTGATATTGGAGGTTTTCAAATCTTACATGACCACAACTACAAACAAACTCAATAGCTGATAGTGTACGAATTAATATAGAATTTATTAAAAGATATTTTTTTACCTTTTCCCTGTAACCTCACTGTTGCTTTACGCGTCTTCCCAAATATTAAAAAATGTAGCATCAAATATCAGACTTCATTACTTAACAGATCACAATGCCACAACCAATTCCAATCACCAACCGGCTTTACCTACATTTACGAATGTCTTATCATCTCTAAGTGCTTCCGTGTCACCGGCGCTTAAAGGCCAATATATATTTAAAGTAGTTCTATCCTTTTTTCTTACAAAACGTAGAAAAGCATACGGAATCCACTTGGGTTTTTATTGCACTTGCATATATACATGAATACAATTACATTAAGTGCTAAAGCCACCGTGAAAACACGGCCATAAAATTAAAAATGACTGTATTGCTGGTAAAAGTTAATGCAGATCATATAC
Source organism: Microceris miodesmiata (assembly GCA_018245735.1). NCBI lineage: Eukaryota > Metazoa > Arthropoda > Insecta > Lepidoptera > Hesperiidae > Microceris > Microceris miodesmiata. Next base: position 8,290 of record DWEC01004013.1, on the reverse strand, counting down.
GAGTATGTATGTACATTCGAATACAACTTTCGTATGTATCTATACGGGTGTAAATTCAACTATGTGCAGCTGCGAATAAGAGCATTCAAAAATTTGGAGTTACGACTTTAGCATTATTATTATTATTATTATTATTATTATTATTGTAACGTCACACGAAGTCCTTTCGAAAATTGGCAGAGAGAACCGACCTGATATGGTTGATCAATTGAAACGCGCACGTAGATTTCGCAAATTTCATACTCTACCATCATATTTTAATTTGTGTCAAGAAATTATTTCAGTATTATTGCTCATTCATTGGCACTGACATGTAAAGTTTTATAGACAGTAGAGTTTAGAAATAAAGATCAAATAAACAAGCGATCAAACGCGCTCTACCAGTATCGTTTAAGGGTAACAAAACAAAACTACCGAAGTAATTAATTGAAGGGGCTAACTATGTAAATGTGAGTAGTAAACCTCCTAGCATATAGTAGAAACTCGTGATACACACGGCTGCAGCGTTTAGCGAGCAGAAATACCTAACATGTTATTACGAAATCTGCGATATATAGCTTTGTTTTTTTTTGTTTTTACGTTACATTATTAATTAAAGTAAGTGGTATTATCCTTTTTAATTAATATATATATATAAATAAATATTTGAACATAAATGAATTCAAATGTCGATACCGAATAGTCAGACATCTGCAATCCGATATTCGTTATCCGATATTTTATTTATCCTTCATCTAGTAGTCGATTGACAAAACCTGAAGACGATGATTAAATGTCATGTAATAAATAAGATCCCTCATCCTTTACAAAGCTGTGTCGCTGACAATAAACGGTATCACCCAACAACATACGCTAATGAAATTTATAAACCATAAAACCGAGGAGCGCAACCGTTGTTTTATAAAGTGTAATAATCATAAAACCGCACCGCTATCGGACGCAGTGGGCTACGTACAGGACAATAGGGCCTACAGAGGTATTGCAGAATCTGCAAAGGTACCGTACAACCAACAGATATATTATAGTACAACCTAGGATGGTACTGTAGCACCTATGAATGTACAGTACAACTTACAGAGGTAACAGAGGTACCTACGAATTTATAAGGTACTGTAAAATCTGCAGAGGGAGAGAAGAACTTACAGATGTATATAAGAACCGAGAAAAGCTTATTAGAATCTAGAATCACCGGGCAAGCTCCACAAACATTCAGGTATTAAAAAGTACACAAGAGACTACTGAGAACCGAAAGTTATATGCTTTAGAAAATAACTTATGTCTTACGGCTCTGGAATCTTGGTCTAGTATAGCTGCCAATAAATAGCGTATTTACATTGTGTTTACATAAGATTACTGTAATATATACTATCGAAACTCTCGTTGGCAAGATTGACACGCCCCAAGTTACTAGGCTCAAGCCTCTACATCCAAATAAAAAAATATCACCTAAAAATAATTATGTATTTAATAGATACTACTAAAAAAAGTTTTTTTTTACCAGAAGAGATAATTGGTTCGTTTTATTATACAATAATGTACTGTGATTTTGGAATCTGTATATGATTTTATTCATATATTTTCCATCAAATAAAACGTACATAGAATCTTTATAAATTACAACACTGTGTTTTGCTGGATACGCGAACTTCAAGCTATATAGCACCGTAAACTTAACAAAAATAACTCATTAGTAGGATTGTGTCATCCAATCATTATTTCTCTGCGATATTTTAATCTGTTAAGTATTTAACATTATACGGTAATAAGCAATTTATTGGCCGCCATAAGACAAACACGTTAAGTTATAAACCTGTATAATTTTAAATATCTGTACACGTGGTAACACTTACATTATTAATAATTTTCTACTATCCGATGATATATTGAGTCCATTTCTAACTTTAAGCCTGTAAGCTTTAAATATTTAGATATTTTTAAAAAAAAAAACAAAATCAAATGTGTCTACACCAAGTTGAATCTATGGCTTACTTAGGGTTGCCAGATTTCCTAAGTGTTGTCATATAAAAGTTAATTTGATATAACAAAAAAAGTATAATTAAATTCACTCATTAAAACCAACGTTTAAATGTACAGTAAAAACAATATGACTACTTGAGTACATTGCATTTTAGAATAAAGCAGTTCTTTCATTTTCAAACCAAGTCATCGGAACGAAATGTTAAGGAGATCATAGTGAAATATTCAATTTAATACTGATTGATTTCATGTCTGTAAAGCTATAAAAAAAAGTTAAAATAGTACAAAAACAAATATACAAATCTGAAATCAATACATTTCCCTTTTTAAAATATTTTCCTATAATAAATAGCCATAATAAAATATATTTTATCAATACATTGAGAATATTTAAAATTTCAATTTCAAAAGTGTGGCAACCCTGTATTGCTCGGCGTAAATACTCTATACAAATTAATTGTTACATTGACAAATCCTATGTGCAAAAGTTCAGGAAAAAGTGTTTTAAGTACATACTACAAATATCACAATTCTACAACGATGCTAAATTACTTTTCCTACACAACTGTTCTACAAATATCTTCCATATTAAAATATCTAACACACGCATTTAGGTTTGAGACATTAAACAACACATAATGATATGATAGGATGTTAGCGAGACATTATTTTTAATTTGCGAGTGGCAAACTACTAATCCCCTTTCGTTTACGAGGCACATCTACTTAGTCATATTTTCGTAGTTCAAAAGTCAACGAGTAAAAAAAATTATAGATTTATATATGTACTTAAATTTTTTTCAGGGCTAACTTAAAGTAAAATAAAAGTTATATAATTTAATCAAACAAATTAATATTCCATTAGCTTGTGAATTAAATCAAGTTCAATCAAAGACCTAAGAACAGAACTGGTAATATAAGAAAGAAGTGAGGAAGAAAAGAAAAAAAGATTCTTTTCTTTCACGAAAATACATAGGTAAATACTTAAATCATGTATATTTTTACAATTTAATGTGCCAAGAAAGAAGGCATACCAATTCTATATTTAGCCGCATTGACAAGATAAAATATTGTCACATTTTCATTCACCCTAAATAGCACAATGACATGAAACTGTCGAAGGATATAATTATATGTACTTACATACCCATTCATTATTGTCTTGACGCGTGTCACTAATATTTTTAACGTTATTTCGTGTCAAAAGAAAAAAATATCAATCATAATCTCTATAGAATTGATAAAAATCAATATCAAGAATTAGTCCTTGAAAATATTTCCTTTCATTCAGTGTAGTATAGTTTTATTATTGCTTAATATAATAAATACCATATTGCAGATATTAATGGGCAGAGACGGCAAAACTGTTCTTGGTCCTTCGAGCAGGATTCCTTAGTTAGTAATCAAATTACTACACTCACATCTCGACACTACTTCTAGAACATCAATTTATCCTATATGTATTCACAACTGTGACACAGTAGCGTTAACTTTTTAATAAGGCGTATCGCAATAGTAGATCACTGATCGCTACATAAAATCTTGGAACAATCTAGTCTTTATTGCTATACGAACATCACTATTTAAATACAACAAGCTCTGATATGACAATTCATAGCTGCCAAATGTGAAATATTTTTAAAATACTACACAGTCTGTGAATATGTGTAATAATATCATAAGAAGCCGACCGCATCAGTAAGTGAAGTATACAAATGGAAGAGACGTTGTTAAAACATGGTACAACAAAAACAAAAACCTACTATAACTGTAACATTATGATAACTTGGTTCCTGGCAACAACCTAATCATTTACCTAATATGTATCCCATAATATTTCGGCCTACACTACATTTGGAAAATTGTAGCTTAATGCTAATGTCAAACTTAACAATGTACTTAGCAAATGTATTGCTCCATTTCTTTAGGCGCTTAGTATTTACAAAAAAACGAATATGTAACAAGTGAACACACATTTTAGATTTATATCAATCAATATTTTTCTATAAAGGCGTCAATCTGGCATGTCTATGCTAGTCACAGGCACAACTGGTTTCAGTGCTTCGTTTTTCTTTTGGTTTTTGTGTGGTTTCTTGCTCTCTTTTACCTTTTTTCTGGTATCATCGTCTCGGTAAGGCTCTTGGTTTACCGGAGGCTCAGTAGGAATACCGCTGGATCCCCTGTTGTTATTGTATGCAATATTTGCATACTCTTGCAGTAACGGAAATACTGATAATAGAAATTGACAGAAGTCTGTTCTAATGCCGAACCACCCTAAAAAGTTAAACATGCACTTGTCAACTTTCTGCAGCTCCATTCCACATTTCTTAGATCAACAGTATCAAGGCGTATTTTTTTAACAGCGGCGTGAGAAGTGTTCGTTAGGTATTAGATAAAATAGTGATTTTCTGGATATTAAATGAATGAATGACACCTTTTAACAAAGTTGTATGTACTTAAAATATGTTAACGAATACTATGCGCGATTGTACTCCAAAGCCGAGCGGAACATCCCACCTCATACCGCAATTCGATGGACACCTAAAAATCGTTTCTGCGCATATGTCAACTTTTATGCTGAGTACTATAATATCTATAATGTCATATTTTGCAAAAAACAGCTCTATTATGACAAATTGTAAGAGAAATATTGTAAGGACATTTAAAAGCATATAATATTATTCACATTTTTAGCATTTTCAAACCATTTCCAGAATGGCTATGGCTATAGAACATAACCAGAGTTGTGCAAACTTTAATATCTATTATTGATTTTTTGTAGAATACAGCCGTATTTTTCACCTAATGTATTGTGCTGTACAGAAATTGTTTACAGATTAACACAATGATGTCACACTACAATTTTAATCAAAGGTGGATTTTGCCACTTTATTAGATATTACATGACTCATGTAGTGACTGATGGAGACCAGTAAACATTAGCTAAAAGTGAGAAATTATTAATCAAAATTCTATTACCAACTATATTTATCATATTCTATACTTTACAACATTCATTATTGTTTTAAAATTCATGCGGAGAAAAAAATATTGGCTAAGGTTAAGCTTTTGTACTCATTGTTTGAGTTACTAATTACTCACTCAATCTATCCCTGTCTTTTCTCTTTCAGTAAGTTAATATAGATGTATAGACAGATTAAAATATACTCACACTTGTTGCCTCCCTTGGAACTGAACGACATTATGATGAGGGTGGCATAGCTGACGAACAATGGGCTCACCACCACAATGAAAGACAGTTCTAGACCATCATCTAGCTTGTTGGTTAATAGAACCTGAATAAAAAAAAATAACCAATAGTCTCCACTAGAGCAATACCTTGGAGTATGTTTCAGCAAACTGTGCCCAAAACTTGTACAGTATCTTGATATATAAAATTCTTAGGATAACTTGAGTCTTTGTTCTCTTTAAAATTGTCTTGTTTTGTTTATGAACTACTATCACATTATTAAAGAACATAATTCTGACAATATACTTAGATGATAATATTATTCTTTATTGCACACCAAAACAATATAAGTAAGGAATTACAAATTTGAAGTGATGAAGAGAAATACTTACAGTGATTTATCTATAATATAAACATAGAAGACACTGACCTGGAATATTAATATAGGCACAACCGTGAAGGTGTATGTCAGTGCTGAATTAAAGCTTGTCCGCCGCTGTTGAATGTTCGCTTCCGGGGTCCTCAACAGAATACCAGCGAAAATTATACTATATAGTACCCCTAAAACAAAAACAAAGTTAGATCAACATTATTTCAATGTTTCTGTTCTGATACTAATACTGATAATCTAATACCCTGATTTCCTAATTATGACTGGAAATGCTGGCAATCTTGTTTCTGATGGAATCAGAAACAAGTTTGGAATGTGTTCGGTGGCCATACTTTTAAATAGAGAGTGATAGCAATACATTAGAGACTGATTGAGGTGGAATAGAATTGACCAAATTATATAGGTTGTGTTGATTACATGGCATCAGGTAGACTGGTGAAGTATATTTTGATTTGTTTCACAGAAAGGAAGACAGAGCTCAAGAGCAACTGTTGTGAGGGAGTTTTTGGAACCTCTCCCTCGATAGTATTAGGTGTTGCTAACTTAAAGTACCTAGTAGTAACTCGGAGTTTGGATTTTTGCCCAGTGTATGGCAATGGGCTCATCTCCTATTCCATGGTGGGACGTAATTAACTGGTGAAATATGGAATTGTAAAAACACTCCTTTGCCTAACTCATGGGAAAATATGTGTGATGTTGTTTCACAGAAAGAAAAAGTTTTGATTTTTGGATCTCATGGGATATTTTTGAAGGAAGGCACAAACATATTTCTGCAATGATACAGCTACTGTTACATTTAAATTTTTTTATTGACACATAAAAGGATTCAAGAAAGTTTTTAATGACCCAGTCAAGTAAAATGTTAGTACAATCTGAAGATGTACTCATGGCTCTAAACTAATTACATGTATTTATACTATACTCACTCACCCACAAGGCTGAGACACATCAGTATCCAGAGCGGCACAAACACCACCTCCCATGACCAGTTGATGAATTCGTCAAATTTCAATGCCAAGAATATAAACTGTAGTATATTGACAGCACAAAACAGCTCCAACTAAAATCAAATACAATAATAGTTAAAGTAGGCTGGGTTTTGTTAAGTAGATTGCTGATTGAGTCTTTAGTTAATTGAATCTGTGCATTATGATACCTGTATACATCACAGATCAAGGTTAAGAGGGCTTCTACAAGAGAAAATACTGGAAGCAGTAGCATATAGAATTTGGACCATTGTACTTGCACAATATGAGTACATTGGACAAGTCGTACCATTCAATGTTAAGTTGGCTGTATCAATTTTTATAGACAGCAGTAACTGCTATCCAACCTTGGTGGACTAAATATTTACGTTCTACTAATATGCAGTAAGAAACTAAAAAAGTTCTTTACAAATTTAAACTGGGCGGCCATTACTAACATGGGTATGTGACTCAGAAAAGAAGTTAATTAAATCACATATCCATATATAGCACTCACCTCATAGCTCCGATCATGTTTCACACACCATATACAGATAGCTATGGAGACTATACTAATAAAGATTAAAGGTATAAAGACTAGTATCCAAACATGGCGCCCCGTCGTCAACTGGTCGCAGACTAACAACTCAAACATGAGTAGGATTAAATGTATGGCAAGACTTATTAACATTGCTTTATAGTGTATATAGGCTTCACCTTCCAACCTGGAATTAATGAAAAATATTCCGATTATGCATATGAAGAATTATAGAATCATGTATACATTTATGACAGAAATGTAAGGCTATGTTTATTGTTATATCATAACAGAACATCCCTTATGAAAAAGATCTCATGTATAATTCCTAATTCTTTATACAGATATTCACCATATAGAAAGCAATTAAAGGCTGAAATATAAAATACACATTATTGATTTTATGGTAGTTTCTGATTTTGTTAATCATTGTGTATATTATTATTAATATTACACAATAACATTGAATGATTATAATATTCCGAAAATTTATTAACTCTAGGGTAACATTCAATTATAATTTCATCTTAACCAATTCACTCATCAAGAGCATCTACAAGTTGGAATCAGTTCAGGACCAATTAAACCTTACTAACATTAACTAATTGGAAAATTATAATTTCAGCTGAATATCAATTCATATATTTTTATTACAGATTTTCCATAAGAATACATGTTGACAGTTTTGTTACAAAATATCATTTGTGATTAACTAATTTGCAATATAAATAATATCTTCTTAATCAGCTGTATATGAGGACTCATTATTTCGATTTGTTGTCAAGTTTTTATAGTAATAATGTTTAACAGGAGGAATGAATTTTAGTTGGTCCATCATGTATGTAATGCACATGTGAACATTTTCGGCGATATAACATCGCCCGGTCTCACTCCTCGGTGCAATTGGATGGGTTTAGACTGCCGGTCCTGTGCTCGGACACACATAGTGGCGACCTCGTACAGACATATCAACGCTTCGATATAGCGACAGTCTACTTGGCATCGCTGTAATGATTCCAGAATAGCCCAGGTTTCCACAGAGTCAAAGGCCTTCTCATAGTCCACAAAAGCCAAACATAGGGGCTGATTATATTCTACGGACTTTTGCATAATCTGTCTCACTGTTTGGATGTGGTCTATGGTGGCATATCCTCCACGAAACCCGGCCTATTCCGGTGGCTGAAACTCGTAGTCTTCTGGCGAAAGGATCCGTGATGACTCTTGAGAACA
>DWEC01004012.1:0-10146 GCA_018245735.1 Microceris miodesmiata | reverse complement strand
ACTCAGGACATCACCATAAGTAGTCGCGCTGTAAAACCACTCGATCTACGAGGCGGTCATAAGGATATTAATAATGTAAAAAAAAATATGAACAGACCTTCGCATAATACTGAGCGCCTTGCTCATCTCGTGCTCGGCGAGATGGTACTCCGTGCCCAGCACTGAACACTGCTCCAATGTAACCGACATCCCTGTTCGGTCTTTAGCACTTTTGCACGATGTGAACCTTATGCCTGCAATTTCATATGCAATTCGTTAACCAAAAATATCCATATAAGTATATATTTACATGTACGTAGGTATACGTAATTTATAAGCTGTCTGGTTATAGCACAGGCTGTCTGTAAGCCTACTTTGAAATTAGATGGCCAATAGTGACAATGTTCCAAGATTTTAATTCATTATTATTGTTATTGTATAATAAAAAACTTTTGGATGTAATTGAGTCAGGTGACATGTAAGAATGGAGACAAATAATACAATCGAGTCTTGTCGTCCAATTAATTTTAAATCTCAACGTTTTGGGAAGTAGAAATCGAATCTTTTTAGAAATACTAGAAACTTCCATCATACTTATTATGAATGATCTTATCTTTAACCATCTTTGGTAATAATTATCATCATCCTAAACCTGTTTGCGTTGAATGCTGGACATAGACCTCTCCATTATCCCGCCACTAAGCCCAATCTTCAGGTGCTCGCATGCAGCCGCTGTCAGCCACTATGCGTGTATCGTCACTCCATCTAGCTTTAAACATCTTTAATGACGCCAAAGTTATCTGTCGTTTCTTCTTGAATGTAAATTTTGAAACCTAAACAAACAGTTACAATTTCCCTTACGCCCAACTCTTACCATTCATAAGTCGAGTCGCCAACGCCGCCAAATGTAAAACTTCAATATTTTTTGGCACTTTCTTGTGTACAGCTATGCGCAAGTTCTCCATCACTTCCTCCAAAGGTTTTGTTCTTGAAGAAGCTGCAATAATAGAACATGATATTCACAATTATATAAACATGTTGCCATAAAATGGACGAAACTGTAACTTAGATCCTTTAACTTCCCTTCTCCCACAAGTCTAGTAGGCATCGGCAAAGCCTATGTACAGTGGTTCCCTGTACTATTCTGTCTAAATCAAATATTTGCGTTACATAAATGACATTTTCTTGTTTCCTCTCAAGTATTACATCTTATAGGTGAACAACGGCTTGTAAGTGTTACAACAGCATAAAAGCACCGTCGCAGCCAAGGCTTGATATAAGTTTTAATTAAGCAATAGTAAGAAACCACCTTTAATAAAATACAAATATGAACAGCTTAAATAAAGCATCACATTAACATGAATTATTACACCAACATCCACCTACCTCTACTAGCAGCCATGTAGTCAGCAGGGAATATTTTGTTGTACTTGTGATAGTACTTGTTGAGTCTGTCTAAGTTGTCGCAGTTCGAGTGGTACTGGGGCGTGGTCTCGCCCAACGCTTCAGCCAGTGTGGCCTTCTCGTTGATCCCGATGTTGAAAAACACAGCCGTTATTGTGAAACTTAAATGCTGAAAATTATTGTATCATTACATTACATACATTGTAAAATGATAAATATTTTTATGTATGAATGTGTACATATGTTTAGATAAATAAATGATACATGATATTTTCTGTTAGTTAAGTATATAATAGTACAAAATTATCTACAATGCTTATTTAATTTATTGGAAAATTGACAATAGAATAGTGGAAAATGTAACTAAAATTACATAGAATAACAATAATTTAACAACTAAATTCAAATCAAATAGTGTACTGTGAATTATATTTCCAGAAAGCAAATTGAGTACTATGTCAGATGCACAATAGAAAGCAGAGAAATATAATACCACTCAATTGAAGATTCACAAAGGCATTGTCTGCATGACTGGTTCCCTCTCTACCTGACTGACACTCTAGATTTCAAAGTCAACCTCTGACATAGAAGTTTAATCTCCTTGACCTCTAAATCTATGGTCCTGTATTAAAACTTGAATTCTAGTTATTCGTTTTAGTTGAACTGTGGCTCCTTCTACCATAACATTAAAAATACCTCAATTATATAAAAATAATCAAAACCAATAATATTTTATACTACAGCTGTAACTAAAAGCACTGGTGAATGTACTCCTATTGGTAATCCTATGGTAACACAATGCTTTGGTATAAACGGTGTCATAATGACACAAAAATAAGTTGTGCTCTTAAACATATGGCTGTACCATCTCCAAATCTATATATATAAAAATTATTTCCCTTGGTCACGCCATAACTTGATAACGACTACTGATTTCATTTATCTTTTCTAAGTTTTGTATAAGTTTACTTTAAAAATTGCGCAGAAAATTGAGAAATGTCGAAAACTTCGACTGTTTAAACCACCGTTTAAATTTCGCGCGTTTCACAATTCACTCGGAATTTCGTGCGTTTGATAATCCACATACATATATAGCTAAGAGAGAACAACCGGAGTCGGGTCATCTAGTGAAATATAAGAAAATTACCTCTTTAGTTGTAAACTTCGTGTACAGAGAATCAGACACTGGAATGTACACGGTGATCGATCCTCGTGCGCCGCTCACATGAGGCACAGCACTGTTGCTGAAATAAATACAATACAAATGTGAAACTTTGAGAAACGGTGGGTCACATTTGTTTAACTCTATTTGTTACATACTAACTGACGCCTGCTTCTTTGTCCACTCATATCACTTAAAATATGCTATTATTATTTTATTTATCATCTTTATATGTATAGAATTTAAACCCTTACATGAACCTCTTTACAAATCGAAAATTTTATTGCTATGCAAGATCAAATAATACTTGCTATAACAATGAAGGTAAACATCTTGTGGGAAACTGCACATTTCATTTCTCCAGAATGGTATCTAAAGCGTGTGAAGTCTGCTAATCCGTACTTAACCAGTGTAACCTATAGCCTCAACTCTTCTTATTGTATGAGGAGACCAGTTTCCAGCTAACATTGTCTAAAAGTTTACCTGTGACCAACTTTAATCAGCGTGAAGACAACAGTCTGCAAATCCTCAACAGCAACCACCATGTCACCCCACATGGCTTTCTCCGATGAATATAAGCTCAACAGGCCTTCAAAGCCACACAGTGGTCCCAGGTCCGATGTCAAGAGCTTCACAACCACATCGCCGGGCACGGAACAAAACCAGCACAGTAACCCAGCGGTCACTGTAGACAACTGTAATAAAATAAGACACATTAGTTTTCAAGTTAACATGAAACCCATATTTACAATGCAAATAGTAATCAGTACAAACTATTCTATCCGTATATTCGGCAAACTACAGCAATCTAATACCAGTTAACCAATTATACCACCACCATACAACCCTCCAAAATATTTCAAAAATCTTGACATGGTCTGGACATGTATTGATTGAGTAGTCAATAGTTCCTTGAGAGTCCTATATATATTCTAAAAAAATCTGGTAGTAGCTTGCACTCTGGATTTGTGCCTGGTTTATGGCAATAGGCTTACCTATTCCATTGTGGAACGTAAACGTAACTAGTGAAACGTGGGAGTGTACTACACAGGTCTGCCTACACTTTCGGCGATTATAAGCGTGTTAGCATGTATTTAATAATACCGCTTGGGAGAAACAAGTATCCCTTCTGGTCTGCAAGTTGGCAGTTTCTCGGGCCCAGACCGACGATTCGCACCGCAGACGAAGCGCCGCGTGCGACACCCGCACCCAACGCACCAGCATTTCGGCGCTCTCCTTGAACTTCTCCATCACACTCTTTATGCTCTCTAAAGGCTCTTCCGCCGCACCTAGAACAATAACTTTTTTTATCGTCTTTCAGTTCAATGAATGTTGAAGGTTAATTGGACATAATAAGTATTTATATGAAAAGACATATATTAGCCTTATATAATAAACTATTGCAGATAAAGCTCTAGCCTATAGTTTAATATTATATAAATGTATAATACATGTATGCAAAAAAATATTGTTAGTAGACAATCAATAATTTCGTTTAAATACTTAACAATTTTAGACAAGAAGCTCAAGGAATTACTTGAAATATTATATATCACAGTCCACCTCAACAAAGTTAAGTAATCCTAATCAAGAACAAACATAAGAGGTATAAAAAATATTGTCTATCACACAAACATTCCTACTTTGTGTGCAAAGTATTGTTTCAGATAGAAGCACTACCTTTTCAAACAACTTGACCACCATCACTTGCAATGAACTATGTTATAATCAAACTCGCTTACAGTCAACACTTTCAGTAGCCCTTGTAACTGAATCCACAACCGTGATGAGGTCCAACTCCACATTCACTCCGATGGTCTTCAAGTACGCCAGGTTGTTTGCTCTGGTGGCAGAGTCCACATTGCCAATGCTCGACAATGAACCAGAGGCTTTACTTGAGTCTGAACTCTGTAAAGAAGTATTCGTGAACTTTACAAAGACATCATATTAATAATTAATGACCTATTATAATAGGTCATCTGTCCAGGTTCTAAAAAATGTAATTGCTCTATAAATAATAGTTAGTTGGATATACAAATACTATAGCGATCACAAAATCTTTTTAATTGGAGTATAGGCAATATAAAGCAAATGCAAAATAAATCAAAGCAATGTAAGGAGATAATTATTACTATAATAATAAATACGCTGAGCTTAAGCCACTAACATACACATAATAACATATAAAAGTAAACAAGCTAGATCAAGACATTGGCTTCAGCTTCGATAAAAATGTTACTAAACAGCATATTTACAAGTGGAAATGACCATTGAGGCCAGAACTCATTTTGACACTATATAATGTCAATAAAAGGCTTCAGACTTATATTATTTGTATGGATGCTATATATTTAAAATAAAACAATTCAGACAACACCCTTCTTTCCTTGTCATTCAAAAACATGACATATCTTTACACTAACCAATAGTTAATTGATTAAATTATATACAACAAAATAAATGCAAAATAATAACACATTTAAGCATATGTTGTTCCAATTCGCAAGGACAGTAAAAGTAGCATAAAGCATAGAAATTTAAAAAATATTTGACATCATATTCAAATACCTAATCTACATAAATCATATCTTGACAAAAGGTATAAGGTATACAATGCCTAATAAACATATTAACAAATAAAGCGCCTGCTGTCAACTCATAACCAATCTAAGATAAGATCTACCCTAAAGGTCATTCATTCAATCCAAAATGTATTGTCAGCTTCCCAAATAAAACAGTAGAAGTATAGTTATACAGTTGGGACATTGACAGGAAGTACTGCCACCTCTAAAATTACTTGAACTTTACCACCTCGACAATATTACTAATACATGTTGTTTCTTGAAATATTCATACATAGCGTCTAAACCAACTTATTACTTCTCCAATTTTTTCATTCATAAGATCCCGTCAATCCTTTTGATACATAGCCACCATGGAAAAGCTTCGAACTGATTTGTTTCTGTTTTAGAGTCTGGACTTCATCATAGATGTCTTTGTTTGCGGTTCTATAGCACATTTGAATGCTACAATATATTCTAGTATGCATATGATTATCATTAGCGTATTCATTAGGTGTTAAGCATTGAAATGACATAATTTACAGATTTTCAACACAGCATGTATATGAATTCGCATTATTCCACTGCTATATAATAAAGAGAAATCATTTGGAAGAAAACAAACAACACTTATGTATCTACAAGCTGTACATATAACACATGAATGTTATAAACATTGTACTTCTTACCATTTAGATATTTTGGTTAGCATAGCACATTCATAGTTTACACGTCATAATCGCTTAGTAGCCTAATAAAAGTATAAAATATGTGTGTAATACCTGGCTTTAAAAGAACAACAAAAAGCATATATTAATAAAATGACTAATAATAAAAACAAATAATGTAATAAAGACCAAATTTAAATTAAAGAGAAGATTTATAAAAACAAATGGATTAACTGCAAGCAATTTAACACCGCATTGATAAATACAGGCATCATCTAAGGATATTCACTAAGATTGGCGGTTTTATTACCTTTTTCCCGCTTAAACTGTCCATAAGACATCTATAAGAGACTTGCTCTAAAGATGCTGAGTTCTTAAAATCGTTTCTCAAGCTGCCATGTCTTGTTCTATTGACATCAAATGATAAACTGTGCCCATCATTTACTTTTGATTTCACTGGGGATCGAACAGATCTAAATGAATGATTTAACCTGCATCTTTCATCACTGTTGAAATAATCATTGTGAAACTGTAATTCGGATCCTTCGACTATATCCTTTATAGACTCTCCTGGAACTTTTGGGCCATTGTTTGGGCAAATGTTAGGTACACTAGATGACAATATTGGAGCGTCACCAGTAGGTGAAGTTTCCTTTGAACTTGAACTAGAAGACATATCAATTGTGTCACAGTCGGAACTTGGTTGATCGAACATTGTGAGCTGTTCAGTAAGACGCATTATTGCCGATGTAGCCTGAAATTGTAATTAAATGACTTGTCAATAAGTAAAATCTAAGATTAGCTTGTTAGAATAGATTACTACAGTAGTATGTCAAAATAACGTTTTGAACCTCCTTTTCAGTTTCATCACCACAACTACTCCTGGGCCATCCAATAATCGCCAAAGATTCTTCGAAAACCGATGGCTCCCAAAGGCGTAACATGCTCTTGACTTTACTTTTAATACCTACATGAATAAAGCAACGTTTATTAATAAGGGTCATGATAAAATTATTTAGATGATATGAATAGAATTATCTACTGCTAGTGAATAATTATCTCATTAATCCTATGATGCAGTTCACTAAAAACGTGAGTCTTGGAGCATTGTTAACTTCGATAAAACTGAAAAAATCGTAGTTGAAAAAATTACCTTCTAGCGTACTGAAAACGCCAGCCTTTTGTTTAGCTTGTAACAGTATAACAACTCTGTCCATGTTGGACACAACGTCTTCACGCAGTTTCCTCAAAGCAATGACATTGTCATATTCAGTTTGTATTTTATTTGCTGTGGCAGAATTCAGTGCAGCTTTTGTACTATTTATATCCTTAACTTGTTGCACTAACCTGTTAACGGAAGTAATCGTTACTTCCTCATATACCTAGATTGCTAAAGAAAATTATATTACAGACCAATATAAGCTTATAAAACTGTATTTTATGAGTATTTATGCCTCCAAGCACATAGCAATAAATAAATACATAATAAGTGGTGTAATGGGAAGATCAAGTACTAATATAATTAAGTAGATACTTAAATCATTAGACTTAGTAATCGCTGAGTGGGCTTACTAAAGAAAGAAAAATTCAACGTATTTTTTATAAATACCTTATTAGTCCCCCTGTTCTTTCACCTTTGTGGGAATGGGCAGCAAATGCTCCTGCGGTGATCACATCATGGAAACCAGTTCTGTTCAATGTGTCATTGTGCACCCACATTCTTTGCAGGTGAAGGTTGGTTGGTGCAAACTCCAGGCTCGGTTCATCTGAAAATTGAGCATAGCTAGACCTACTTGTTGCAGTGGCAGAGTGTTTATAAGCATTATTTTTAGACTATTTTCCTGAAAACTGTCTGCCATTTATTTCATACCATTCAAGTAGGGGTCAAAAATCAATATTACAGACTTCTGAATTAATCTACCCTAACTCCAGTATCGTATTAATAGTCTTAATTTAATTTTCTTGAAAAAACATTGTGAAAATTGCCTTTAAAATTTAATTGATGCAACATAGCAAGCATTTTTTTAGACAATTCTTTCAAAAATATCTCTCGATCTACCGATTAAATCACAGTCATTGAAGTGAAGACCATTTAAAAGTACATATATGGAACATTAAATATCACCACCTGAAGAATCATTATGAGCACCTATGAAATGTATTTGTTGCATAGAAAAATAATAATTGCTACGATAAATGTGAAATAAAAACAAATAACAAAATGATAATTATAAGCAGTTACATAATTCAATCATATTACAAAACATAATAACTACAGCAAAACAGGAAAAAGTCTAAAAAAAACTCAAGGAACCAAAAATTTAACAAATAATCTCGCCTTTCTTACTGCTAGCCTTAAAATAGGAATTATCGGCTTCTTGTAGGCATCTTTTAGAGTGACAATAGTGCTTCAGTAAGGATATGTGGGTACTGGCTAGATCCAGTTGCCGACTCTGCCATTGCCCACTCAGCTCGCCCACAGACAACAGTTCTTCAAGTAATTCTTTTTCGCGTTCTATATAAATATCACTAAAACATCGAAAAAAATCCCGATGTTATATGTATCAATGTGACATAACATCAAACGAATTATATTGTAAAAAACAGTAAATCAGTTTATTACATATTCAGAAATACGTAAGTACATAACAATGAACTTACAGCAGCTGAATAGGTATTTGGTAGCATATCTTTGGTTCAGCCATTACTTCATGAACAGTGATATCTCCCCCCAGACCGGAATGGAATCTATATGTCACTTGATAACTATTTACAAAATTCTGCTTAAGTAGGTTTCCATATGACGGAAACTTTAATTTTAGACCTAGTCTGGGTGGAAGAGACTGAGAACGCCTGTGACACAAAACTTTTTGAGGAATATCTATACTATTCCGATCATTTGTGTGACTCGGGCTAGTGCCAATATAAGAAGGCTCAAGACTCCAGCCATTCAAAGTGACAAAACCAACAGTTTTGTTTTCCCGCGTCACCAATGCAACACGCAGTCTCTGAGCTTCCTGCAAAAAGAGATACACAAACGCCACAAGCCAATAAATTAACTTTAATTTAACTCAAATTAACTTTCAATTATTCAATTCTTTGTTCTAATTTTATAATTTTAACTTCACCTGTATGGTACTTAGAGTAAGCGATGTGAAACCCATAGGAACAGCAGTTCCCGAAACTCGCTCTTTAACATCATATACGACTAACCTCACCAGAGCGTCGCCAGTTAGACCATCACTGGCTCTGAATAGTATAGTCTTCGAAAAGCTTGGATTACTGCAAGTCTGGAAATAGTGCACTAACCTTAATTCATGCTCATATTAAAATCATGTTACAATGTTTTAATGTCTAAGCATTGTTTACTAAAATCATTTTATATACATTACCCACCTCCACTATCTCAGTAGTGCCATATTTAACACAAAGGCCCTTACTGTACCTAACATATAGCACCATTAGCGGGGATGGGGGGCGGCCGTGCGCGTCACAAAGAAGATTGTCACAAGTGAGAGCTAGTTCACATAATGGCACTTCATTCATATCTGTAACAGTAAACATCATATTTAGAAATAGCAGGTGCAATATATGGAGGCAAACTTATACGGTATTTATAGACCCAATACCTACTATCTTACAAAGACTGTTTTAGATTTAATTTGTCATTGTTGTCTAATCACTGGTAGGAAAATTGTATGTGAACACATTTCTTGCAAACAAATGCTATATACTCACTTCGGACTTACTGGGCCACTCATTATATTTCAATAATGATAATACAAGCTGAGAGAATCCATTATCAAACTCTATACCCAGTCTTCCATTTATACATCAGAATAATAATGTTCATTTATAAAACATCGCATGTGGAGTGAATAAACTTAGTATTCAAATATTTTACCCATTGAAATAGGATATTTAATGTTTTTGAACTCTGAATGACCTTTCTTGCTTACCTCTGGCAATAACCAACTTTAATAATAAACAATAAATGACATGCAAATATTTTTTAATGTAACTAACTCTGGATAAGTAATCTATAGTAAACTGTCTTAAATAATAAATATTATGATCATCTTCGGAGAGACGCCGAGCATAGCCCTTTCTAGCCCTAGCTAGGTGAGTGACCTTATATTGGTGGACCATTCGCACCATCAGTATCCACGTCTTGGCTCTGTAGATCATGACAGATAGGACGCAATCATTAAAAACTTTTACTTTTAGGCATAGTGGTATGCGTGACGAAAAGACATGACGACGCTTTAGCGTCCTATATACCACTTAGGCCAGAAAAATATATAAAAACTGGAAATATGTATATAGATGAAAGATCATAACAAACCTGCCACAATGCCTTTTTGCAACCTAT
>DWEC01004011.1:0-10147 GCA_018245735.1 Microceris miodesmiata | reverse complement strand
GTACTACATAAAAATATAGCCTTTATTGAAATCCAAGTCTATAAAATTATCCATACGTATGTTCTTAAAGAGGCATATGACCAGCAGTTGAAAATATACCCTATACGGAACTCACATCAGACATGCCCAATTCAACCAAGATTTTTTTACATCGTGAATGGCTAAGTTATTAATAGCAGAGCTGTTAAAATTTTATACACTATCATTTCACAATTCATAATTAAAAGATATTTGATATTTATAGAACTATGCAGATTTTACACTAATAATATTCCTGAAACTTTTACTTTTTATTATCTTATTATAAATAATTAAGTATTCTTATCAAAATCTTGTACAAGTTAATTGGTATATGGAAAACATTTATTATTTTAATGTACTGTATGTTCTGATCTTTTATTCCACCTTATTGGCTATCATGATGATATACTTGCCTTTCCGCCCGCCAATTTCACAATATTAAAAGTATACTTACAATGGGTTTAAGAAGTCAGTTGCTCATAAGTACATAAAGTAACATTAATGCACGGTGTATACGAAAGCATCTCTTGATTAACATCAAATATGGATTAAGCCAAAGTCTGAGACCTAATCCTGTTAGGGTATTGCACTCATTAGTTATGGAGGCGATGTACCTAGCAGCTCATTCGCCGTACTGGCAAATTTAATTATTTAGCGTCTTCCAGCACAACTTGGATTGGGAGCCAGTCGTCCGTTGTTTTCGATGATTGCCACCAGTACGTGAAGGGAGTACTGAGTACTGTGAGGTCGAAACGCGGACTTCTCTTACTGTTGTTGCATAATAAAGTACAAATTGGGCGTAGGAATAGTTAACGGGTGTAACGGAATAAATGACCAACGTACAGACCAAAAGAGGAACCGAGTACACAAACGAAGAGAAATGATAATCGGCGAAAATGAGTATGTAAAAACAATCTATTTTTTAAATATTTAATGCGTCCATTTTAGTTCGTTTCTCTTCTAATCCAGAACTCCTGTCATGACAAAGGGTGCCTTCTTCTTAATACATCAAACTGATACTTAATAGTGAAAATAGTTGTGACTCTTAATCATTCGTCGGTTATCCTGTATACGGTAGGTCGGCACAACATTTAAATTCGAAATAGACTTTGGTCAGAAATGCCAATAAAAATTTGATCAAAATAGACGTATGTAATGAGCCCTGGTTCTAAAATTACCTACACATGTTAGTTACGTCCTGATTCTGGCATTTACCAGCATCTGACGGGTTAGATCGATCGACCCATTAGTACACCAGCGACTAAGCACGCTTTTCAACTCTCAAGTAACTGCTCCAATAAATTGCTCTGGAATTTTTACTCCAACGATTTCTTACAAGTCAGCGGATCGCGAAACTCGTTGACATAAAAACAGCATACCTCGAATTCGCCCAGACTCACCCATTCGTGCCAAATGCGAATAAAAACTCGGAGTAATTCGGTTTACGCGCCTAAAATCGATCGAGAAGCGATAGAGGTGCTCACGAGAGGAACAACTCGAATCGTAAACTCAATTGGTGTTGACTTACTCACCCTTTTTTG
The DNA here is from genome assembly GCA_018245735.1 of Microceris miodesmiata. Classification (NCBI taxonomy): domain Eukaryota; kingdom Metazoa; phylum Arthropoda; class Insecta; order Lepidoptera; family Hesperiidae; genus Microceris; species Microceris miodesmiata. Next base: position 8,585 of record DWEC01004011.1, on the reverse strand, counting down.
TTAACACCCATTCTGTACCGTGGCATTACTCGAGAACAAGTTTCTGTTCCAATTTCGCTTTATATTACCTCCGCTTTTTTCTAAAGGACGTAAAAATGTCCCGATGGTTTAAGTATTTAAAAAGAATGGCAAATGAAAGAATGACAAAAGAGATTTACAACGTGGATTTCTTTGGATACAAGTGTCGAAGGAGAACAAGAGGCATCAATTTTGTCTTGGTAGTGGACAATGGGAGAGTCAGAACTTTAAGAAACCGACGTGAGTTTATAATAAAGTGCTGAATGTAGAAGAATCACATCTGTTCTGTAAGGAAAGAGATATTTGACACTCGGTGCTTCCTGCGAACTCTGTAAGGAACCTGGTGTGTTGTTGATTTAATAATAAGAAGAAAAACGTATTTAAATACAAGAAACGTTTATCTTGACGTGTGAACATTCGTTACACATACATATAATCATGTTGATGAGCACTCGAGTGCCTAGTGCGCCATTAGTGAATTTTGGCTTGGCGCCTCAGATATGCAAGTTGGCAGCGAACGAACGTGTTTAGAGCGGCAAACAATGTAATATTGTGTGCGATGTATTTTCAGGAATTTCATGCAGTGCCGGGAATAAATTTCACGTTTGGATCGAAGCTTAGCGTTTGAAATTTTATCAAACAATGGATACGGAGGAGTATTTTACTTAGGTATACGACTTGACTTATTACAGCAATGTCTTTTCATTACTGATGGTTTTTTTAATTTATCGTGCCTAATAACGTTGCCGATCAATAAGGGTCAAGGAAATAATAACCCGTGTACCTAAATCCCTATATGAATATCTGCATTGCGGGTAAAAGATTCATATATGAGTTATATTCTTTAACTAGCATACATTATAAACCATTCAAATTAAACATATTCAACATTACAAGATTAGGTAAATAGTAGAGAACCTTAATAGCGGCTGATCTCTTCTGGGCATACTACTGCCTTCTCTACTAATTGCTAAGCATTTGAAAAAGGATTTGTGAGCAGGTGATATTCTCCCAATATTAAAGATAAAATAAAAAAAATTCCAAAATATTACTTTTCGCATAATGATAAAGATTACAAAAAAACACATACATTTGTGTTAACATAACCGAAAATAAATAATTATTTTTCATTCTATCAAGCATGTTTTTCTACAAAAGTAATACAATATATCAAAGAAGGTACATGTTATTTGCATGAACAATTCGTACAATACCTGTATCAGCGCACGGACCCCCAATAATATGGAAATAAAACCTTCCAGTACATACCAGATAAAAGATCTATCTCTCAATCCAGATGAGAATTCGTGATTGAATTCTGTGACCTATAAGATGTATTTCTTAACGGAGGCTGCGTCTTAGTACGTTCACCGGTCACCTGTCTTACTGTTTGCGATGGACTTTAACGTAGAGAATTTGAACCCTCTTGCAGTGACAGGTCTTAATGTTTCATAACTACCAGTGTGTACATATCATACCATGTATATTTTACTAGCTTAAGTGTTGCTTTGTTATTACTTCTGTTTTTTAAAATTTACCTTATTGCAAGCCGTGAATAATGATTGTTATTATTATTTATTATTATGAATAGAAACGGCATAAGCAAAACTGTATTTTAATTACGATAAAAATAGAATACTTACACATTTTAATCTTTGAGTAACAAATAAACCATGCAGCACTAATGTATAAAGAGTTATTAGAATGTTCAAGCCTACATGTTGTCAATACAGAAAATAATATTCTACCAAAGTACTCTTTAAATACTACAAAAGGATATTTTCCTTTTAACTACAATTTATACGATATTACAGGGACATAAATAATATTAGAGATTTAATCTGTTAATAAATATTAAATATTTCGATATTCCTCTTGAAATATCTGGTTTAATATTTAATTATAACATAAGGAAATTTTATTCTCAATAACAAAAGTTAGTTCAAGTCTCGGATGGCACCACAATTGTTGGCGCGAAGTAATATTGTACAAAAAATATGAATAGCACTATTATTATTACATCATATTTTTCTCTATGATTTATAAGAAATATAAATTAATGTCGTAGACTTTCTGAGTGTATGCATCAGTTTACCGAGTCATTTACTCGTATAAATATTTGTAGGAAATAAATATTCGCCTCACTATTAAATATTCGCAGTTCCCAGTTGAGGTGGTACAAGCGGCTAACTCCATGCGCCACGTCTCGATACACGGGGTTTAATAAGCAAAGTTAGCTCAGCATCGGGTTGCACTCCGTACGAACGGGGCGCATAACGTTCCAATCACCATTGTATGCAATATATTGGAATGTTTTCTGCACAGAATCCTATTGTTCCTGGCAATATAGACGTTGCTAGCCATTGTTCATTCTACTCTCTGAAGAATCTTTATAAGGAGATGTATATTTTATATTTTAAATTTATCCATAAAAAAAATTATCTGGGCCTCAATAGAAGAATCCCATTGCAACTACTAGGCGTTTCTTCACAGGAATATATGTATGTACATGATCACGATAATGCGTAGTATTTAGAACGGCGATTTGAAACGTTGTCACTTTAAAGAAAAAGGATTAAATTATATTTTTTCCACTCAATGTTTCTCTTAAATTTCCTCTCATTAATAGAAAGAAAGTTAAGACTAAGAGGAAAGTTAATGAAAATGATGAGCTAAGTTAGCGAAACCGTGAATACAACTCATGCATACGTAGTTCTGTGTGAGACCCATCGGTAACCAGTATGTCAAATAATAAAATTGTGTTTACTGTTTATGAATATTTATATAAACATGTTTTTTAGACAATTCAAATGAAATATCGTTATCACTTATAAAATACACATCAATTTTATTAATTTGTCAATCAATTTTAATATAAAACAAAATTAAAATCGTCAACAGATGTCGTTTTTATATAAAAGATTAACTCACCTTTTTTTTTAGAAAAAAAATCATAAAACACGATAGCTTTTCATTTATATAAAATAGATGACGGTTTCCCCGAACGTTCCAAATTGAGGCATTTATTGGTGAAAAGGATTAATTTGCTTACAACGACCGTGAAGTGTTCGAGGCATCAATCAGTGCCTTTTGAGAAATTCGAACCGTTACTGAGCATGACAGACGGCTATCGGGCGACCGGCCTGACATCGACATATTATAGATCGACTACAATTATTCTTTGAAACGGAATAAACGTCTGTAAAGGACAGTCGCTCTTAACGTGATCATTACAGACCATGGTCAGCATCGTTACCATCAAACTGTTATCGTTTCACTGTGGACACGAGGCTCTTCTCGGAACGAGCAGGACATACGCTAGCCTCTCTAGAAAATTGCCTTTTAAATTTAAATATCACTTGCTAAAACATCGTGAGGAAACCTACACACCTTAGATTTTATAAAAAAAAAAGTGTCAGTGTCAGATAGAGATATAAATACCTCACACGAGATATGAGGCGACCCACCAAAGTCTGTTTCTTATTCTCATAACATATGAATACTATATTCCAATACGATCACGTATTAGTACAGTTCCACGTTTTCCACTCAACCAACGAGGCAGTCACGAAATTTTCATACATAATGATAATAGCAGCTTAGTCGCTATGGTAACAGAGTGAAAAATTTCTATTAATAAAAACTAATTCGAAACGGTAATATAGATTTTATTTTAGTCATTTACCTTCGAGCTAATTGGTCTGCTATAGAATTTAGGCTAAAATAATTAGGATTTGCTCATTTAAAGTTTTCATAAATGTTAGGAGGACAAAACGCTTACAAAATTGGGGCTGAATTGCTTAAGCTGACCTTGATCTAAGTTTAGTAAATTTATAATGCTTGGAATCCCCGTTTGTATAGTAGTTACAAGCGCGCCTGTTCAGCAAAAAGTACCTGGGCTCGATGCCCCGGTCGGGCAAACTGAAAATTTTACAATTCCTAGTACTTGCTCGGAGTGTAGACCTATGCCTAGTGTATGGCAGAAGACAAAGTTACATCCTATTCCATAGGACATATAGCATATAAGATAAAACGTGGCAGTACAGCACTATCTTGCCTACCCTTTCTAAGGAATACAGGCGTTATGTTATGTTTATAATGCTTCTATCCAACTTTATTACATGCGTCGATTACCTTTAAATATTTGATCGAGCGGTTTATTATACGTCGCCCCCATACCGCAATAGAAAACGGCAAACAGGCTCATGTTTACGAGCCAATAAATTAAACCTATTGGCCAACTAAAACCACAATTCAATCCCAAATTGCCGGTATGCAATAACATAAATACGGGTCATTTACAAACCGCTCATAAACAGACGTGAGCCGCCGCTGTCGCTAATTGCGCAGTAATTACCTCGTATCATATACTTGTGTACGTTCGTTCAATATGATATTATTTAATTAGCCAATATTTATGTTCGTAAATTTATTAAATCGGCTAATTTATCTATTCTGTTTATAACATCGTACGCCCGGAAGGCCCGTGTTCCTGCATGCGGGAGTGCGGGATTGCGGGCGCGTGCGTACCGACGTGCATGTTGTTTAATTGCTTTATGCGTTGCTTTTTAATTAAATAATTTAAACAGAATACCAGACACTTCTTTTCCGTCGTTTTCATTTTACGAAACTAAAAAAAAGTGGAGTAATATCATCATCATTATCAGCCTACTCCCGTCCACTGCTGGACATAGGCTTCTCCAGTGCACGTCACTGAGCTCGATCTTCAACTCTTCTCATCCAACCACTGCCAGCCACTTTGGACATATCGTCACTCCGCCTACCTGGAGGGCGTCCTACGCTACGTTTGCCAAGTCGCAAGTATATGGAGAAATAAAGAAAGTAAAATAATTTGTTCTTAATGAATGCATCTACACTCACGCAAATATAAAACCATTTACATTTGCTGATATAATCATCTTGATACAGGTCCCGCTAATAGTTATGCTGGTTCATTATGTCATCATCATTTCAGCTCATTGATGTACATTGCTGGACATAAACCTTCCCGAAATTTAGTACAACTCAGCATCTCCGTTTTTTCACATTCACCGGTTCTCCGCGGCATTGACAAGTTTGTCAATCCATCCATGTATTGGGGGGCCGGTCCACAGTGCGTCGTTACGTTGGTTGGTGAGAAAAAGTTATTGTTCAACTTATTAGATCAATTATCGATCTCGTTAACTCTTAAAATGACGCTATGAACACGCTCTGAAAAACGAATGAGAAGCCGTCGGTATAACGTAACACGAAATAACAGCTACATCTCGCGAGTGGTGCGAAGGATCGTACCATACTCGCCGCGAACGCACGTGACCCAAGTATGAAGTACTGTGTGGAAATTCACGGGATCGGAATACGGACGTACGCGCTGAATCACTATTTGTCCTGTAACGTTAAACACTCTATATCTTTTAACTCAAATGATGGGTCGAAATAGATGGGTCATTCGATCAGTTTTAAATTACCAGTATATTAGAAAAGAAACAAAATTTTTCGTTCTCAAACCCTATAATATGTACCAAAATTTTTGTTACATGTATACCCCATGCGCGGGCGAGATATGCCCCGATTTGTATTATACACAACGAGCACCCCATGTTACCATCCCACTAAAACTTGCATTTTTACAGTTTTCTTATTACAACTTAAATTAAATTGAATGTCATAACATTCAATATTCAATAATTTTATACCTAAGAGGGTTAATTTTTAACTAATTAATTCAGATAAGATCACAGCGACGCGACGGTGCGGCTCGTTCTCCTACTACGTGAGTCATCGACTTCACTCTCAAATGAAAGCTCTCTTCCGATAGCCACTCGTAAGGGCCGCTTTTGTTCGAAGGCTGCGAAGGTCCGCAATCGTACACTGAGTAACCGCGTGATTTAGTAGGACGAGGGGAGAGCTCGTTTAGCCGCCAATGGAAAGAACTCAAGTGTTAACGGAATGGGAACGAATGAATGGAATGATAGTGCATGCGCCACTGACGGGTCGAGCCGTCGTTCAGAAATTTGCACTTTACAGATGAAAATGCTCAATAAAGTTCCCTTTTCACATATATATGTGTAATATACGTTTATATAAATTATTAAAACAGTCAATGACAATATTTAATATGTCTAAATACATATATCACTTTTGTATTATCTGTATTCCTCTCTGTGGAAATAAAGATTCGATGATTAGTCATCAACACATTTTTATTTAAGATTCAATAGGATATTTTTATTAGAGAAAAATGCGCTCCATTTCCTATAGTGCAAAATTTAAGGTAAAACTTAATTCTTTTCACTCGTCCGCCGCCACCATTGATTGACGATCTTAAAACGTAGAACCTATTAAAACTAGCTAACCACTTAAAGTTTTGAACTGCACTAGAAACTTGTCAGCTTTACGGAATGTAGGTAGGTAGGTGGGTAAAAATTAACAAACTCCAACGTAGCCTTTGTTAGGCGAATCCGCTTTTTCTACGTGTTTCAATACGGGAGAGTAACGAGAAGCGATTAAAAACAAAAACAATAGGCTAAACTATTAAAATTGAACATATTTGATAGAATAGTTCATAGTTTAAGCCACATTTTGTTTTTCAATATAAACGTAGTACTCTGAATCAGTTAAGACGTGAATCGTTAGGTAGTGTATACCCAACTCACTTCTCGTTAGACGAGATCGTAGCCAAAGTACTTAATATATTTATTAAAAAACGTATAATTCCGTTTCTTTCATCTCCAAATAACTTTTAACTTCAAACAAACCTTAAAGTCAAATTAAATTAAAAGTTATTACAAAACAATTACGTAATATCAGTACAGTACACAGTTGTTATACACACAGTTGTACACACAATGTTATAACTAAATAAAATATAGTTACTATATTTTATTTGTACGAGTAGGTAGTTACACTTCTTGATAGTAAACAGATATAGTTGTCTTTATGTTTGTGTTTTTATTCTTTCAATTAGGACCTTTTATAACTTTTTAGGAGATTATTATTATGGACAGACTAATGCAATGTAGAATCAAATTGTCAATTAAATGCACGTCAAATCTCTAACGACAGAGATGATTGGTACACGGTGCTCGTGCCTATACTGTGAGGGACCTGTCGTGAAAACATAATAATGATAATATTTTTTTTAGTAACGGCTTTTTCTAATTTAGAATTTGTAGTAGCAACTCGCAGTCTAGATATGTGCCGGTGTATGGCAATAGACTCACCACCTATTTCAAGCGACATAAACGTAACTGTTGAAACGTGGGGATATTCTACACTCCTCTGCCTTCTCCTTTGGGGATTATATTATATTTTTTCTATCATTATCATATATAATTTTTTCTTACACTCTCTATACCCACCTCGTTCTCAAAAGCGACGCTACCGGAGACAAAAGTACTCGCGAGTTTGAGAACTTATTTAGGACTTCGTTAATTGGAACGCGCAGGTCAAACGAATACCAGTAGTAATCGTAGTTTAGTTTTAACATAATTCTAGAGCAGCAAAATAGTTCTTTATAGGTACCTTTTGTAACGTAATAATGGCGTGCACGACAACAAATATTGCTATCTCACTCTATCATGCCAGCTAATATTAATATTTATTGTCGTTGTAAAAAATATAATCGGGGATGAACAATGTAGAAGAAGCACGTCGGGGTTGTAAAGATAGAGATATTTAGCACTCGCTGGTCTCTGCCTACCCCGTGAGGGCTGAGGAGTAACTACGTAATAGTAATAACATACTAATAACTTCATCTTGGCTCCCGTTACAAGTAGACTGGAATCATTTCAAAAACAAAATCATTACATTGGTTGTAGGTAAAGGGTACAAATATTACCCGTCCGCAGGCACACCCTGTACAATTCTGCTAGCTAATAAACAGGATGGTACGTCAATGGTTGTAACCGATGCTCTCTGTCCACCATACAAGGAACTCAGCGTAAAAATATAATAATAGTAATAACAATAACTTGTCAATTCAAAGCCATTTCTAGCCACGTCTTTGAATCCATATATCCAGTGTATATAACTCATATCAAGAATATAGACGTCATTAAGTGCTATGTAAGCTAAACCACAAGATAAGTCACTACGATTTGATATATCTATTCAAAGATGGATCCAGGCTCATGTTTCATGGTTGTCAGACGCTGGAAAGACTGTCATCAATCATCGCCATCTTCATGATAGCGATGCGTAATACAAATTGACTTGGTTTCCCTACATCTAATGTATAACTTGTTAGAGAAAATCTCCCCTAATCCATACTTGAGCAATGACGTGAAATGCAGCAATGACAAAATGTGAATATACATTATAAATTTTTCTAAATATTATTCTCTTTGTCCTATTTCGTTCGTGTATCAATATCCCAACTGTATGTTAAATCATGCCGTTTTCTCCACTTGTCCCACTAAACAGCAAACCTTGTAAAATGAAGATAAAAAATAACCAAGTAGCGAAATTTATGTAAACGATCGTCAAAAACAAAACTCACTTCATTATTTAGGGTCCATTTGGATAAGGCTATTGATAAAACGATTATCATCCCTATTAAATAGGGC
>DWEC01004010.1:0-10147 GCA_018245735.1 Microceris miodesmiata | reverse complement strand
TTTTCCATTTCTGGTGCTGCTGGACAACATCTGTTTAAGGGATAAGCAACGCCATTGTATAAAATTGCTTTAGTATGTTTTTTGTATAACAATATTCTCTGAATACATCATCATCATCATTATCAGCCTACTCCCGTCCACTGCTGTATATACAGGCCTCTCCAATAGCACGCCACTGAGCTCGATCTTCAGTTCTTCGCATCGAACGGCTGCCAGCCACTTTGCGTATATCGTCACTCCACCTAGCTGGAGCGTCCTAAGCTATGTACGTTTGCGAAGTGTACAAAATTGTTAAATAAATATGAAACAAATATATATTAATTAGCTTTCTTTCTAACATCACACATCTTGCCATCATTTCCCTGACATCACTCATCCTGTCAGGATGACAGAACATCCTAAAATGAACCACGCGTGAGTAGGGAAAGGCTATTCTTTTAAGAAAACAAGCAGCAATCACGAACTACAATCAAATAATAGAAATAAAATACGTTTACACTGTCGTAATACTATGTGACGTGTGAAAAGGCATACGTTAAGATTTCGGACTCCACTACCATATGAAGGTCTTCGAGAAGAGAGAGAAGAAATCGTCATCACGAATTCGTAGATGACTATGCATATTCACTGGGGGACCTATGTCTGATGATGATGTATACTTCGCTCATGGAAACGTTTTGACTCTAGTTTAGTAAGTAGAGACTAGGACAGTAGACTCTAGGAAAGTCTAGGATACTGGTGCGCATTCTTGGAGATCCGAATTAATGGAAAATTAACCACATACAACAAATACAGCTAAAGATGTGCCTAGTGTGACTACATACTTAGCACGGTGCATAGATGTGGACCAGCCAATCACACGTCTTCATCGCGAGAAACGTTGTTTGCGATATATCTGAGGCACACGGGCGATTACTTACCTGCTATCAGTCGCAAAACATAATCATACTTTTTGACTTCAATAACGGATGTTTCATAAAAATACTTCACATTAAGTAATTGTTTCTTATAACGCATAAATCGTTCTGGGGTATGACTCACGCACCAATGAATATATCATGCGTTACGTGGTAGGCTGAGAACACTGAACACTAAGTATCTTCATTCTTACTGACCTAATGTATACCATATATTCAATACTCTCTTCCTAAAAATACTCTTGTTTAGGAGACTTGCGACTCTCCCTTCGGCCAATATGTAAAATAAAAGACGTAAACAAAATTTAAAGTAAAATATCGTGCTTTAAAACAAAGTAATGAGAACGGTCGCAAGTTTGTCTTATTTGCAGCACAGTTGGGTCCATCGCCTCCACAAAGTTGGCTGAGTAAACGTGCAAACGGGAGAGATAGGCTTTTCTTTGACTGCTTTTATCTGTCCGAGGCAGTTTAAATAGGATGCAAACACAGATACGCTGAACAGCCGCGATGAATAGGGAATTAGCGAGCTGCCGAGAGCGGGAGGGAACACTTTGAAGCGACTTGTATGCACCTCTCTCCGAGCTGTGTGGCTCTGACGCTGGGTACTAAGAGTGTTAATTTGAGATGAATCTTTGAAGGACTGTCCAGTATTTGAACTGGCCTTTTCACTGGAGTCGAACAATATGGCGTGTTGTAAGTTCTGAACTGCTTTCATTGGGACTCGTTTTATTCGTTCTATATTTCAGATGGGGCTTGATGGTTTAGCGGTTAGGTTGGATACAACAATAAGTAGTTAATTGTGACCAAGAGTACATTGCATGTACATTAATAATTTCCCTGTTATTATTAAACTAATACTGTCAGGTCAGGACTCTTACGGAGTAGGCAGAAAGCAACGTGGATGTGTGCTACACTCCTATGCCTATATATTCTTAGCGTTCCATAAACTCTTAGATAATGAAATATAATTTAATTTTTGCAATATACTTATTAATATTAACATTTACTATAATACAACACACCACCACTCATCCACATTCAAACTTATTCACTGACAATATCTTTTAATATTCTACATATAGAAATAGCATTAGTAAATAAAGATATATATGAAGTTCCATCAAGCACGGTTTAAACTGTTTCATTAAAATGTATGAAGAAGATTGTTCAATGACAGCGATGACAGCTGACCTTATCGGACTCGGGCAGTTCCCGTAACACGCAATCCTTTCCCGAGTATCAATTTAGTGTTCCCATCGACTTGGTTTATAAGGGTACCATTATATATATATAGATATAAAGAATTAATTACCAAGGCACAGGTAAACATGCGATAAAAGTATTCGTATTGCGCTCTCGGCGTACTTCTTCCGCTCGCGCATCTGGTATGTAGCATACGAGCAAATCTAACGACTGTCGATTTTTGAGCGTCCTTGGTTACCACGCTCTTTTCTAGCGAAGTATTCAGATGCATGCTTTTATGTATCAATTTCTATATAACAGCATGCATTTGTGTTTGAACAAGATTGTTTATTTGTACCTTCAAAGTGCACGATATAGCGCATTGACATTGTACACGCGCGCATCTGCACCTTGACATGTGTTCCCGGCATTACTCACGTTAATGCCGGTGCATCACGCGCTGTTAATGGATAACTAAGAGCTCTTCCTACGTCACTAAATGTAGGTAACCTTTTGTAGTATGTGAAATAAGGCACAGGAGAATTAACTGTAATACTATTCCGACAAGTCATGCTTAAAGTATGTCAATCCATTACGTACATTTCAAATTTAGATAGATGTGACTTTTTCCTGAAATGTTGCCCTCCGAGGAAATCTACGTCTCGATCTAGATAAGTCTGCAATATTTCAAACCGAAAAGATACAGGTATTTGTTCGCGTACTCCATCAATGTCCAACAGCCACTCAGTTGTAGTCGGCTAATCTGTTTTTTGATTGAAAACTTGAAACAACTCGTTAACAAGAACAAACGAGCTAAATAAAGCGGCACCTTAAACCGGCCGATGAGAGATTTTTTGCGAAATTCTATTTTATTTGCGAAAATCTCGAAAGTGAAATGTTTTATCATAATTTGTCCAATTCCATTGCAAAATGGAAATTAAACAAAAGCTCGCGGAAGTCTCAATTGTTTGTACTTTCCAGTGTCATTTCCTTTTCATCTTATGTTTTTGCCGTTTCTATCATCGCTTGCCGAATAAGATCTGTTTCTTACAAACCCTGCCGACGTGTTTACACCAGAAACAGCTAGTGGTTCTAAAATGTTATTCAAATTTTCTGTAAAAATGCAAGAACGATGGCTATTTAATCGAATGAGCCGAAACTCCTCCGTTGAGCATCGAAGCGCCGACGGCTATGAATAATTAATATTCGATCGAAGACTGCTAATTAATGCCACCCAGTGACATCCTTACAATCACCCAATTTGCTGAGCCTATTTCTTTTTTCAAACATTCTGATGTGATATTAATTTCATGGTATAACTGCTAAGAATTCCCAAGTAATGTACAAACTTATGAAGAACATTAAACAATTATGTACAATCGCTCGTATATAATTACAATAGTAGTTAAGATATCTTAAAAGAAAACATAAGTATCTGAAGTGAATCTATTAAATGTATCTATTAAATCTGAATTGAATTAGGAATAAAATACGTACAGAGCAGAAATAATGTGATTGTTATAATAGACTCTTATCACCGCTAATGCGCCTTCCATCACCAAACTGGAATGTAGGAAATTCAGGACAAAATTTGCGGGCTGAAATAAAGTACCTACTTCTCTTTTCTTAATAAAAATATATTTTACCCAACTTAAGTCTGTTTTGTTGGTGTCCTTCGTTTATAGCCATCCATTTTATAACCGTCAACATTCATTTTTATAACATATTTCGTCACAAAATTTACATCCCTCCTCATAACACGTGTAAAGCATATCAAACGACTTCCTCCTATATCTATATTTTGTTATGCTATTTTTAAACTTCTTAATCTAGATAAAACTTCAATACATAAATAAATGTATGTCTATATTTATTTGGTATAATGTACAGTAGGTGCTTAAAAATACGTCACATTTTTATAATTTGTCAAAGTTTACATTCTCGCCCTAGAAATTTCTGGAACTATAATAGTTTATGTTATCTCTCGGGGTCCTAATATTCTTTAAACATAATATGATAGATTTGAGTTTGACCGCAATCCCACCTGATGGAAAGCGCAGGTGCCTCCTGACATCGATAATGCATACCTAGAAAAAGGCTATTGATCACTGTTCGGAACGGTCCTAAATTATACGTGTGCGGAAATAATAAGATTTACGTAAATATTTTTTTAATTTCCTTTCACATTTTCTTATTACATATTTATTAATGAAATCTAATCTATTCGATGGACAATTAATTAAAATAAATACATAAATTTAATTATACAAGTTTTAGCATAAATTTTTAAATTCAGTCTTCAGGCAAAATAGATTTTCGTTTTTATTTAGCCAAACGCAAGCTGACTCTGCATAATATTTTTAACAAGAAAAATGTATAAAACTAAAAGCAACAGTTTCCGAAACTCCGGCGCGCCGTTCTCTCATAACCGACAGAAATCTTACATTCGTTCGCTAACACACTTCCCGATACTCGAATGTTTCTTAAAGATAAACTTCGCCACATGAAACCCCTTCGTTGCCACAAAACAAAACATGAGCGGCAAGACAAAGGAATGTTGGAAATAAATACGAACTTCACAATACAGAGTTCCCGAACAAAACCGAGTTGAGAACAAACTTCTAGAATGACTGGAGCGGTCTTCTCGATCATTGTACTCGTACCTGGTTGCGAAAGGAAAAATATTCCAAGAATAAGGAACCTGCTTTACAACAACCTTCAGCCGTGCAGCGATTTATGAGGACAGAACACATACAGACAGATGTCCCTACAGATTTTATAAGAAGTTCCTAACATTGGCTAATGGCTTGCCTCGTCGCTTTGTCGCCGCTCTTCTTATGAGCAGTTGAGAGTAATAGAACCAATGCTACATTAATAATTTCAAACTCATTCTCGTGATACTTTACATCTCTAGGTAAAATCATCCTTATGATATTTTACATCTCTCTGTAAGGTTTAGTGAATCACTTTGATTAACCATTCAAATAACTGCACCATAAGCCATCATTTAAATAACTTCTTGGCGAGGAGTGAAATAGAACTCATCGCATTCAGCTTTACCAACACCGGGGCGACAGCTCGATGGGTAGTCTCTAAGATCATTGGTAACGTGACTTTTTTCGACAGTGCGGGAAATTCAGTTCTTCTAATGTTGCTTTTATAATAAATACACATGTTTCAAGTAAATCGATTCTGTTAAGTTTTCATTCTACCCTACCTTGCATATAATTACCATAAAATATGATGACTGTTATCGGCTTAATTCGAATGGTAATAATTTTTTAAGTAGGTAGGTTTCACGGTAGGTATTTCATCTCCTCCATACTAGTTAAATTCTATACATATCCACATAGCAAGCCGTGAAAGTATATAGGAATATGCAATTTTAAATCGAATTTCTTATAGATATATATATAATAATATTTTAGCAGTAACTGCCAATAGTTCAAGTGATCTGTTTTTATAATTGGGTGTTTATATATAACAATATAAATCAAATAATTACACATTTACAAAAAGCCTAAAAAACTCGACAGTGACTTATCGATTCTTCTGATATTTGCCAGTCACCTCTACGATAATTTTGAAGGTTTTTAAAGAATCCCTCGATATAATTAATAATTTTCGCAAATTTAAAAATTACCTATTATAAAAATTTAAAACTTCCCCCATCGGTTCTACCTTGATAGCAATAATTTCCCTTTGATGTCAGAAATCTCATTCACTCAAATTGTCGTTCGGTCCTCTCTCCTCTCAAAGGTGATTAAAATTGTCACCGGAGTTACATAATTACGTGATGGTTTCCGGCGGTGGATTTAAATTGTACCAGTCCTATTTATAACACCGGAAACATTAATGGAGTCTTACACTAATTAACATGTTCATATTTGTATATTATGTAAGTTACCAAACAGTGGCCATCGAATAAAAATTGACTCAAATAAAGTTTGTGATGAAAAATACGCAGTGCAATGTGCGTGAAGAGATCATAGCAGTGATAAAATTTATTTTAATAAGAAGCCTCGGGTATTCGCTGGACTCAATGCTGGCCCTTATTATGTCCACGAAGAAATAAATATCATTTAACAAGTACATACTATGCATTCACACAAATTGATTCAGAACATCAGAAGTAATTCGAGCTTAACCCAGAAAAATTACTATGTAACTTGTCGGTATAGTATATGTTGACACAATACAGACTGCGGACTTAACCCTTTTCACTGTAAGAGAAGGTCCGTGACTAACATTGGAGCTGATGGTGATAGTATAGTAAATAAATCATTAAATAAATACTCCCTAGCCTCAACCACGCAATACCATCATAAAAATCTACCATCCAATAGCAAAAGGAAAATAATAGTCTTTGGAAGATAAACACTATCTGGGGAGCGTCTTAATCGAAATCGGAATATATCTCAAAGTTACAGACCTTAAGTTATCGCGGAGGAACCGATTCAAGTTATAATACCCGATCCGTTAGTTCCCGAGGCGTGCTATAAAATCTTTCATTGCAATATCCTTGGGACTATCATATATCAGAATGTGTGCCGTTTGTATTTTAAGTCGTGTTCAAATACAGAATCATTTTTTTTATATGAATGATGTTTTTCGAGCCCTTTTTATATGAAGTAACTAAGCCTTTATATATATTCAAAAAGAATTACGAAAGTTCCCGAGACTAGTCATAGTAACACTAATTATACTTGCTGACTCAGAATGTCTCGTCACATTTCACCATAAAGTATAAATTAGCGTAGTGGTTTGAATTTCATTTTCCAATTCCAGAGATCTTTGGTTCCAATCCTGCCATGTACTTTTAAACTAACGAAATTATTAGCGTTTTTATGATTAAATGTCACTTATTGGAATTTCCTTTTTTTTGTTGTTTTAGTTCGTAAAACGTTGTACTTTCGGAATTCAAATAGATTCTTCATCAGCCGTTATGCAGTACAATGGTTCCATTAGATAATACCATTTCGTTATCATACGAAAAGAACTGGTTTTATAGCCATGAAATTCATAGTCTTCACATTAATTGATCTTTAGTTTTCTACTTAAAAAAAAACATAATATCTATGCGTACTATACATATAAGTACTTTTGTGGAAAAATCATTGCAAATACAATTGAGGAGATAACTGCTCCGCCGCCGGCGGTTACTTAATAACTCACATCTCACCCCGTCGTGTGTGGGGCAGAATTTGATACGCTCTACATTTTGCATGGTTACTAGTACAGTATAAAACATATATAAATATTAGATTAAGAAAAACATGAATTGAATTGTTATATGTACATTATTTGTTTATTTACATTTCTAAATATTATTTTAAATGTTGATATGTGATGGTTTCCTGCTCTTTCATGGTAGGTGAATAAAATATATCTAGTGTGTTATCCTAAACCACTGAGCCCTTGAGTAAGGTCAGTGCCCGCACCGGGCGAGGTTCCATCACAAGGATGAGACTGCACCCTGGCATAATAAACGGCGTGTGACATCAAATCCGACCACAATTTTTCGGATAAATAGTGTTCTTCGAAACATTTATCATTGTAGAGCCGGTAGAATACGCCGAGGAAACCTAAGTCTCTTCGTAGATTTAATTTTCCGTCTGTCGATAATCTTTGGTCGATCAGGACCCAAGCGGATGAGGATGCCCAGCTTTTCGCCACCTAACTCTGCGTTCGAGAAGGCTATTACTGTTGATTCCATAGGCTTCGTAGTGTTCGATTAAAACCAGACTGGTTACACCAACCTCAGTCTCACCCCACTACTGGGACAGAGTCAATTTGTGATCAATTTTAGACAGCGGAATAATGCAATAATTTTTTTATGTAATATTCGTATACTTGTAGTTCAGATACACGTAGGGGCATGGCATAAGGATGCAAAAGATTTAAACTAGATCATAATTCGCCAGAACCCACTGGTGCCGATTTCATGGTAAGGTATCCATGACTCTTAGATTCCCAGCGCGCAACGAAATTGCATGAGACCGTTACTGAAATCTGACGTAATTAACATTGGCATCAGCTTTTCGAAAACGAATTAATTTCTGCAATTCCATGTTATGCATAACAGAATCCATGCAGTGGTGTTCTACAATGTAGTATTTAGTAACAGTAATATACGACTAAACCACAGGAAAGCAAATGTCTGAGCGTGCAGATTTCTTCGCGATTTTTTCGTGTAAGTACACGCAATTGGTCTACCCTTAATTCCATAGTAAGCACTCTGTATATACAAAATGTATCCTAAATATTTTTGCAACAAAGGAAATTTTATATTGTCAAGCAATCACGATGTTATCAAACACAGATAATACATACTGCGGGGAACGGTACATTATATCACAAGTCTTTGAAAAAATGATATGAACACCGCAGTGGGGCAGTTCGTTCTCGCCAGAGGGAGATTCATACGCCCTCAGTGTATCCGACCCGAGGGAGCGTCGGCTATTTCGGGAGAACTTTATGACGACACTCACTTAAGCAGTTAGCGGAACCTCTCACTTTTATGTTTAGTTTATAAATTGTACGTGCTATTCTGGTTTTACTAACACAACCAAAAACAATAGGCCCAGTAACATTATATAACATATTTTTATCATCTATCTACTATTATCATCTATCTACCACATTCTATCATCGTGTTTTATCGTTTCATTTTTCAATACGGATGTTTACTAAAAATAGCAATGTAAACAACTTAATGTTTTTATTTAAACCTTTCATAACAGAATTAAATGGGTTAAGCAATACGTCTATGAATACGCAACCAAAATGATTTCAATAAATATGTATGTAGATACAAATACAAACTGATACTAGCAGTCCCATTCCTTTAATCCCAAACCAGGTCGGCTGCGAATGTCACCGCATCAGCTGATCTGTCAGTCTCTTTACACAAGAAACACTCTCATAAAATGTTGTAATGAATTGAATTGTAATTGAGTTCTGAATTGTAATAAAACGCAAAAACAACCGTAATATCACGCCTGTAATCCCCGAAGGGGTAGGCAGAGGAGTGTAGTAAGTAGAGACTCTACAGAATAGAGTGTAAATTCAAATTCAAATTGAAATTCATTTATTCAAAATTGGTTCATAAGAACACTTTTTGTACGTCAAAATGATGCTACCACCGCTTCGGAAGATGCCTCGCTATGGAGAAGAAGCGGCGAAAGAAACTCCATAGGTGTGCTCATGCATCTTTTAATTCTTCGGATTATAGGCGTGACGTTACGTTACCTGATTGCAAGGGAATGAATAATATTTTCTTTTTCCAATATTGTCATTAAAAGGGTTGGAAAATAGCCCACGTTTTTTGCAATAACTTGAGAAATAAAGCACTTATGACGTTAATTAAATTTCTTTCATATTTAGGTCTCCTTGTGGTCGAAAAGGTACTTAATTATTTACTAAGGAATTCGATATTGGACAAATATATTGGAAGATATTCAAGTGATTGAACGACGTCTTAATTAAATTATTGACTATGCAATCAATTTGCTAAGTACCTTGTAAGTAACATCACTCTTGTATTTCACCGGGGGGTAGGCAGAAGATTCTAGTATTCCAACTCATCATGAGTTATACCGAGGTAAAGGCGCGATGGCGCTCATTGGGGGAGGCCTATGTCCAGCAGTGGACTAAGATAGGCTGATGTTGATGACGACTTATGTTACTACCCATATTATTAACATACATTGAGAATGACACGAGACTCTCTGGACACTGGGAATATCGAGGAACGACCCAATAATATCTTGCATGACCTGAGGATCGAACCCAAGATCACTTGTTCAACAGTCGCACTTGCAGCCAGTAAAATAAATAGGCAGTCCAATTCGAAATATTATCCTTACACATAAGTCGTCGTCGTCATCACCATCATCATCAGTCTATTTCAGTCCACTGCTGGACATAGGCTCCCCAATGAGCGCCATCGCGCACTATCGCGCTATTACTGATATTATTTTTGTAAACACAGACGTGAGTACGTCTGTGTTTACAAAAATAATATCGATAAATCTAAAGATCGCAGT
>DWEC01004009.1:0-10148 GCA_018245735.1 Microceris miodesmiata | reverse complement strand
CTAACGTAAAAAAAAACCAATGAGAATAGACCTCCTTATATAAAAGTTCATTG
The DNA here is from genome assembly GCA_018245735.1 of Microceris miodesmiata. NCBI lineage: Eukaryota > Metazoa > Arthropoda > Insecta > Lepidoptera > Hesperiidae > Microceris > Microceris miodesmiata. The sequence goes on along the minus strand of DWEC01004009.1, from coordinate 10,095 downwards.
TTTTTTGGTTTATTTTGTAGACGCCAGAAGTGTCATTTTACAATGGACAATGTCGTAAGATCTCTTTTCGTGACAGGGTATGCTAATAATTTCGAGAGTATGCAAATAATTGTATGATTGATGAGTAATTTTGGCAAAAAGATAAAGTGGAAGAATTTGTGCGTGCGTCCTTGTTCCATTTAATGTTTCCTGATCAGATAAAATGCTTTTATGAAGGTTTACAATAAAGGCGAGAAACAACCGACATTGATTGAAATACGTTTCGCAAAATATTTATTCATTACATTATTCGATACAGATTTTCGATAAACTGAAGATGTGAGATTGTGTCGTTAATGATAAATTTGTTAGGAAGCACGTGTTTAATAGCGGAACGATATAGGGATTGATGGTGAGTATATGTAGATAAATCATTTGTGCGAAAAATTAATGAATATAATATTTTTTTTATCGTTGCCTTTGTAATTCTTGTCAGATTTCATTCTAACTCAAAGGCAACGGAGATATCGGTTTTTATGTATTCTCGGCTTGCGCAAATAAATAAACGAAACCTTTTGGTAACCCTTAAAATATGATGAAATAAAAAGGCCAGAGAAATACTTTTGTATTTACGATCTATTAAAAAAGCTATAAGAATTTGGAGATATTTAGTGGCAATTTTTTTACAACTTTAATTAGTTAGTTACAGTTTCAAAACAACCTGCTTCCACCAGGTTTACCTGTGGTGTTACAAGATATTAGTTTCCGGGAGTCAGTTACAAAAATATTTCTATCAATAATTACAATTCGCAACGAATTAACCCCTCTTTGACTTTTTTAAACGCAATTAAACGTAATGCTCTACGGAATTTCCGCAAAGACTAAGATAATTATAAAGTAAGAATATTTAGCAACGACACAAAAATACCTATATCCTTAAGAAACATACAATATCCACTGAAAATTACATGCTTTAAACATTTTACACAATTTGTAGATAAATTATAGGAAATAAACACGACCTTGCAAGTAAATACGAAGAAATGATTTGTTAAAGCCATTTGGCACAGTGATTATAAAATTTATTACAAATTGACAATAGCCCTTTCACTCATGTACCTCTACATGTAACATTTCATTTTGACCCTTATGCCTATTGTTGGAAGATAAAAATTACATTGCTGTAGCCCACTACACTTGGAGGCATCAAATAAATTGTCAAGAAAATTGTCGGTTTTTCCAAAATGGTCGTATTATCTTGCAATATATATTTAAGGATTGGGATTTTACTAAATACAATACTATGAAAGTAAATTTTCCTTAGCTTTCATTTACGTATAATAACGGGTGTTTCCTCACAATGTTTTTCCACTTTTTTATATAATAAGGCTAAGCCCAAATGGGGAATACTGCAGGCGTAAACTGTAAAGGACTAGACAGGACTTCCGTTTTTGGTTATGGTCCAGAGGGCCTGGCTCTTATTTCTTAAAAAAATATAATTTATAAAATTAGTTTAATTATTTAATGAATTACTACAGTATTTTTTTTTCGAATACCCTACAACTGACAAATAAATGTAATGAAATCTTATGAAGTCTTCCAATTTGAAATAATGTTAAGTCTTCTCCACGACCTTGCTGCGATCGACGGGCGCTCATGGAGAAGGTCTCCGGGTGTCCGAAATTTGTCAGACTGTCTCAAATAAAAATAGTGATTTCAGTCACTACATACTCATAATTAAATCTTATATCCGGCCGTAGCAATGTTACTGAGAAATTTTAGTCCTTCATTTGAATATTAATTAAAGTAGCAACAAAATTGCATGCACTGTTACATTAAATTCAAATTTTGACTTTTTTTGAAATAAAATACCCTTACAATTATCTAGCCTTATTTTTTTGTACTTGGGTAATTTTTCGGTTATGTTCCAGGAACATCATACTTTTAAACTGCTTGATAATCACATAAAAGAAAAGGATAATCCTGAGTTAAGATGCACGTATGTAGATATGAAGAAAGAAACGTGCATTTAATACAGTTTTACACAAAATCCATATTCAATCGAAGATCACTAAATTAAAGATTCATAACAATATTAACCTTAATAAAAATCCATTAATTGAATATTAAACTTACATAGTTTCAAACTAAAATACAGGAAACGACAAGAGTTGACCGTATTTATAGCAACTGAAACGATGAATTAACATCGAGCATAGAATAGATTTGTCTCCAATCGTATGATTATGTAAGTGTTGTTGGAGATAGCGTTTCTCTTATCGATGGAGTGTACACAATGTGGTGCAAGCCTGATTTATAACTAGGATAACGTCAGAACGACATCTCCGAGTGAGCCGTGGGCGTCCGCATTGGAGTCCACATGTTAGCGTCCTTTGGGCAGGACATTTCTGTTGTAACAAACTAACTAAGATGGCGCCACAACCCAAAATGAGTTTTAGTTTAACCAAGATACACCGCATTTTATTTCAATTTTTTTCTACCATAAACATACTTGGAAGATATCATATTTATTATTAACTGTGTAATAGTTTTGCTATTAAATACAGGTAGGTAGGTGATTCTCTGATTATGAGAAGAGTTAAGGCCATAGTCTGTTCCAAAAGCCTAGTTCAGGTTGAAAGACGAAACGCGTTAGAAATGTTCTTATCCTCTTTGAAGACCCATATTGAAGTTTACGGTACATTAAATTATTTCTATACCAAAAAATTAAATTGAAGTGTCTGTCTGTGATATTGAAATAACCGTTTTTTACTAAATGCATGTGTATGTATACACGGTACATATACCAAAATAACATCTTTTACCATTTTTGTCTGTCTGTCTGCTTGTTCCGGCTAATCTCTGGAACGGCTGGACCAATTTTGACGGGACTTTCATTGACAGATAGCTGATGCAATAACTTAGACTACTTTAGTTTTAGAAAAAGTTTGACTCCCAAGCGAACAAAGTCGCGGGCACTCATAGTTGATTAATAATAAGTGTTATGTATCTGCCAAAAACTTTTCTCAAATATGTATAATCAATGTAGGCGCCGAAAAGGAATGGTTGGTGTATATAGCAGATGTTGGGGTATATATCTTCAATTAGGACCTACATCTGCTTGTGTAAAAGTACGTAAATTCGTACTCGTACATTATATATAATACGAATATTTTCACATAACTCAAATCACTAATTAGAATTCTACACTCCTCTGCCTATCCTTTCGGAGATTACAGGTTTGTCGTGACTTTTTTTTAAATTGTAGGTATTGAGAATCTCATGTCTCATGATTGTTCACTGCATGGACATCACAGTATACACCAACAATTCAACTTTCAGGTTAATATGCCGTGAAGGTAATGCAAATAGCATTTTCAAAGCTGTATATAAAATGCACTCTATTCTAATCGAAATAAGGTCCACGCAGCAGCACATCATCCAGGTTGTCGCGAGCGAGTAAGCCGAAGGAAATTGTCAATTCTACCAAATGTAATTAATTCGTTGCATAACCGTTCGACGACATGACGTTTTTAGACCGGATAATCGTTGCGGCGTTTTTTCTGTTTCTTCATTTTAAAATTAATACTATTCTGGCGCAGGTCGTATTAACGCGAAATGGTTAATTGCGATCGATATAAAAAATAAGATATAATGTAGTACTATCGGAAACCGCGGCCTACTATGCAACTACTTACATACGTGTAACGATACCAGTCGGGTGTCAACTTTTTTGTAATTATCAACATTTCTATGTAAAAACGCTAGTATGACTCTATAGAGGGAAATTCTCTAAAACCGACTGTCGTTTGATATGTATATGTTGAACGGGTGAACTGTAAGTTTGTTTGTCATTAAGGAAACAAAGTCGAGTTTTCAATTGATTTGTTATGACTATGAATGGACAGAATGAATAATTTAGAAGAAGCATGTCAAGTCTACAACAATAGACATATTTTAAATTCAATGCTGTGTGCCCACTCCGTATGGGACCTGGCATGATAATATAGACATAACGAACATAATTATAATAATAATATAGACATAATTGGAATAGGTGCTGAGCCTATTGCCATACACATATCCAAACTCCGAGTCACTACAAGAAACTACTAATAAATCTAAGTTTTAAAAATCCCATAGTACTGACCCAGGATAAAAAAAATCGAAATTATAAAAGAAATTGTTTCAAAATTGCTAAACACATAAAAGTAACCGATCCCATAAAAACAAAGGTGGCTATAACCAGATTCGCCATAAACGTTTATGTTAAAAAAAAAAAACATTAATTTATAACAGAAATATTAGAACGGCCTATATGTCTTCTTATATCGAAAAGACTTAAGATAAATGGATAAATCTCAAACGTTTGTAATATGGTAATGACAATTATTAAAGGCCTTGGAGCTGAGATCTTATCACTTGGTGTATTTTAGTAAATAATACGCACAACCGTAACAATTGGACATAAACTTCGTACTCAAATATAATTGAACACGTTTATAAATTATTTGACATAAAACGTTTGATGGATAACGTATTTTTTTGCGAAATTCTCTATGGAAATTCTTCGAGATTGTTTTGTGACATTTGATAATAATTTTATTAATATTGTGTAGTCAAGCCAGGTCAGTAAAGGCCTATGTCTAGCAGTGGACGAGTAGAGACTGATGTGATTATGATGAAGATCTCATATCATTTCTTGTATGGGGTGGGCACTGAGTCCTACATAATTTTATTATTATCGAGCTAATGTACTTCTTATACATTCATAACTGTTTTTATAGACGCTGATTTGAAAGATTCTTGACATAACCAGTATTGGCTGATGGGAGAGCCTGAGAGGCAGAATCCTAAAGCCTAATCCATTCCTAAAGCCTACTCGAAGAAGGTGACAGAAAATCATTAAACGAATATAAAATTAAACATTAATACGTATATCATAACAAAGTAATATTATCAATATGAAAGATACATTGAAAGATATAGAGTGTCTGATAATCATGAACCTATACACTGCCACATGCGAGTGGTATCGTGTCAAATAACATAGAAACAATATCGCAATATAAAAAATATTGCAAAAGCATGTTTCTATGTAATTTCTCAGACAATTACCTCCTACGGCGACGGTGACGGCGACCACCGCGGCACGTGCGCGGCTGCGCTTGCGATACAGAACGGTTACAACAAGTAAGTTAGAACAATCAATATAAAAATTGATAAGCCTAAAGTAAAAGCGTATAAGAGAGATTTCATGATTTACTAAAAAAAACTAAAATGTACATTTGTTTCAGAGATTTGGAAAATATTTGAATAAAAGATAGTAAATTTGTTTATATTTAATTTGCTTTCAATTACATTAAACTCTCCCTTCGCACATGCTAGTTGGGAAATTTCTAACTCCCTTTGAGCTATTTGGTAATGATACGTAATCATTGAACTGATTATTGAAAGTTATTATGAAAAATGATTCCGATATCCAGAGCCATGGTAAAATTTAAAAGACAACTTAAGCCCTGCTGCCGCTCACCTCTCAACATTGGTTAACCATCCAGACAACGCCACGATTAGATCGCCAAGGCTACCTCTCAACTGGCCTATGAATGCGTTACGCAACGAGACCTCCACTCTGACTATACACAAGTTAAGAGATGTCCCCGAATTCGTTGTAATCAAACTCACAACCCCCAATCAATGATCACAAACCAGTGAACTATCGGGTCCGGAATGTGAAAAAAATAATAGATAAGAATTAGCAGCCCTGTACACAACACGTGTGGGGCACCGCGCGGGAAGCTTCAAGGGACTAGCCACATACGGGCTACATTCAGCAGTCAAAGATAGAGTTACAGCATCACAACATTTTACATCCCGTTTATATCATCAAGCCATGATTCCTACGGGGTAGGCAGAGCGCACCGAGTGCCAAAGATAAAGCCAAATATGTTAGTCCAGTGATAAATAAATTTGCCTTCTGAACCGGGTACTTGGATTCGGTTTCCACCCAGGCTAAATATTTGGGAGATTACCACAAATATTTATTGTATGTGGTACAAAAGATGTACGTATGACATAGATGTACATAATTATGTAGTGTATCAGTTATTTACGTCATTATCCAAGACATTATATGAAATGTTAATTCTTAACCACAACTGTTGTAAAAAGAAAATTGCCACCAAATAATATAATAAGGTCGCTACGGAAGTGGATAGCTTAAAATCAAATTTAAATTTAGAACATCCAGCGAAACAGTGGACACTTATCTGTGACGAAATGAATATAGCATGGCAACCTTAACGATGTCAGTTTATGGGGTTTTATTGGGTGCATCCTGTTGATCATTATGCAATTTTTTATGGTGCCCATATAAGATTTATTTAGGTACAATGTTATTAATATGGCAAAATTCTGGTTGCAGTTTCAATGGATGATTTTAAAATACGAACTTTTTTTATTTTAGACATTAGAATAATTATGCCTAGGTCGGTGTTAATATGTGTAAATTAAAAATATTTATGGTGACATCAAGTGTTTTAATATCTGTTTCCTATTGTCAGGAATAAATGAATGGAAACACAAATAAATACATGAACAAAGGCATGAACGACAAACGAATGAATTAATTAGTTAACAAGCCGATAACGAAATCGATTTATAAATAGAAATATAATTCAAATGATAACACATCCATATTTATCCTTTTTATCCTTTTTATTCATATTATCCTTTATCCTTTTTATCCATAGTTATCCTTTTTATATGCCAATAAACTAAAATGATAATTAGAGACACTTATTTTATTTCTCTTAAAATGAAGTCTATCTTAAGAACGACAAATAGTTTTACATTATATTCTAAGAATTAAACTCCCTGGCCGCGTCTATCATTCCATACCCGTACAACTTGGAATGATTGATAACAAGAATAAAATAGTCACTGTCGAGAAAACCGTGCTAGATCCTAGACTATATCTCGCTTACCATCAGGAGAGATTATAGGCAAACGTTAGCTGTTGAAAAAAATATGTGTTTGAAAGAAGCAGAACTCTTTAGCAGAGCTGCCAGCTCCCGAGAATTTCCAAATCAGGTTGCTTTACGATGTGCACAGGCGAGAGGAAATGGGATAAAATGGACCGTAAAATTCTAATAAAAGTTTAATGACACAAACAAAGATTGCAACAGCTTATTTGGGTAAACTGGCCAGTGGTTAGTTTTTCATAGTTTTGTAACAACTAATGGTAGCTCAGTGGTCAAAATGTAAACATAATCGCTACTAAACATATGGCGTTTTGAAATGCACGCTTTAATAAAACGCGTTTTAAGAACTTAAGAATTCCTATATTATTGTACTCTCACGCCAGGTCCCTTATGAGGTAGACGGAGAGCTTTGAGTGCCATATATGTCCATTCTTACGTCTACCGCGCTTCTTCTACATTCTTGCTTTCACATTCTCACTCTACTCATAAGAAACGCTGGTTTCGGAAAATTCAGAGTCCGGAACCATTGGATCACGCCCTATAAGATGCACACAATATGCTTTTTGTCTGTATGGATGACACATTTAATATATTTAAGTCTATTCATAAGCATTTATTACGATGACATTATTTTTTTTAATAGTCATGTCCGCAGATTAAAAACACATAAACGGGAATACCGGAAGGATGTGCGAATCATTTTTTAAATATTTTTTTATATAAATGGTTTTTCTGATAATGTTCATTTTTATATTCGTCAGTATAAAACACTTATTAAAGAGCAAATTTATTTATGAATAATGAATGATCATGCAGAAAGTATGTGAAACATAAATAGAAACTTTTCCGGCAAATTCTTTGAAGACGTACATTTTGTTAAACAGTTTAACAGCATTAGGTTCCATCTCTCACCCTAACATATGTTATATAACATATTCGAAAAATAGTTGCACAAAAACAAATCAGCGGAAATATAATAACATTTCCCGCCTAAACGTGGCGCCGAGAGTTACAAACACAATATAACCCTCTGTTTACACGCATTACATGTTCAGTCCCAAGTAACAGGGTTGCCAGCTGGTAATGTAATATTTACATGTTGAATTAGGTGCTGATATATTAAGTATGGCGTTAAATTTAAAAAAATTCTGAAAAGTGTAAGCAATGATTGCTTTTTATATAATCACGTAATTATGAACTCAAACCTCTAAAGCTTCAATTAACTGACAACTTTATTTCTTATTTCATTTATGTTTATATGTTATCATATTAGGCTCAACTAATATTGCTACAAATATCATGATTCTATTGAATCATGAAATATCTTATTAGATATTTCGTTTTAAAATAAAAAAAAATATTCAAAATTTGAAAGAAATATTTAATATATGAAGGAATTATTCGAAAGGATAAGCACACGGTATTGCACAAAATATTATTATCCCATACAACGTCTTTCACACTTTTTACTATTTCCTGCTATACTTAGCGCAGGCATCCCTTAGTTCACAAGAATAGCTATCCAATAAAGCGCATTGCACACTGGCTGATTCATTGGACAACGACGCGCGACGCGACGCCGGTCTGTATAGTGATGTCTAAATGATTTTAATATCGATATTTGTGTTTTACCAATTTTTTGTATTTGATCCTACATCTTTCAACGCCAGTGTAATATTTTTGTCTGATACAGAAACAAGTAATTTCTACAGACCTTAGCGAGCCATTTTCATAAAGCATTACATTTTATACAAGTGTCTGGTAACTTTCTTATATGGATTAGGAAATCTTGCTTTGTGTTAAAATTTACCTTTCATTTCATTATGGTCGATCCATTTAATCATACGGCAAATTGAAAGCCTTGAATTGTAACGCTTGCGGTTATTTGATTTACGTAATTTGATAACGAAAATAAATTATCAAATTCAACCGAAGCCGCAGGACATATAGCATATTGTATCAATTAATATCACCAACACCCATTTATCACACATTTAACCGTAATCTTGTGCTACTTTTAAATGCTAGTATTAATTGAAAGTTATAAGAGACGGAGGTTTAGTGGTTTCAATAAATATAAATAGCATAATATATGACCGGACCTGCAAATGTGCACTTGGCCAACATGACAGTCCATAGCTTTTTCCTTTCTCATTCCAAGAACAGAGCGGCGTCCAATAGTGAAACAATAAAAAGGGGGATGTTGACTGATAAGAACTATGTGATAAACAAAATTCATTTATTTATAATAGTTACAGGTGGCATAAATTGTATCACAAGAAATTAATTTCAGCTAATGATTAAAAGTATTAAATTTGCCTAACGTATTCGCCCAGTCAGGTAGGCTGTAGCCAACCTATATAATAAATTTAAAAAATGAAAAGTAATTGGAAAAGTGACAATTAACTCTTTAACACTCTTCAATGGGTAATCGCAAAAAGGATTGTTTCTGCTTCTACCTTCAATTCCGTAATAACATACAGCTGTAAATATTTCCTTTCAACAATATAACAGATCTTGTCGGACTCTGCAATCGGGCTGCTGACCACGGCCGAATGTATCTCTTGTATGTTCAACCGGTACAGTTGTCCACCCGACCTACGCGCAACCAGCGACCACGCCTCGCGAATGTTTCTCACACGTGACAAGATCTATACAGAGCTATTGACTCATAGAAATGACATATGGGCGTGGCTTACATCGTTTATATATAATAACATAAAAACTGACATCCACATTCATGTAGTCATAACAACCACATTCTACTTCGTACTAATTATTGTAGTAACATCGGAGGCTTGAATAAACTTTTATTATTAGTTATTCAAAAATGATAATATTTTCAATTGTAATTCGAATAATGTATCGAATGTGTCAGAGACAGTGTCCAAATAGTTAATATATGTTTACATATAACATCTATTGTAATCTGCAATATTATAATCTGGCAAAAGTATAGTATTTTGTAGATTTACCCTGCACTATACTCGTAAGTATTAGAGAGGAAATGAAGACGTTTCTAGTTTTTTTTTTTTCATACTCAACGGACTAGCTTTTGGCCACAGTCTTGCCTGATGGATTCTTGCCTGCCTAATGTAGCAAGCTTGCCCAACAGCGCGGGTGTCCTGGTGCT
>DWEC01004008.1:0-10148 GCA_018245735.1 Microceris miodesmiata | reverse complement strand
GGACTGAGATAGGATGATGATGATGATGATGTGTCTTCATTATTAGGGTTATTGTTGTATCTTAGTGAACTTATTAAATAATATAAATAAGCTTTGAAATACTTTATTATTATGACAAAAATATATATGGCATATTGGGAGTTACTGTAGCACATTACCTATAGTAAAATTATATTATTCACTGGGGAATATGTGTAATTGGGTGTATCTAATTAACAGATCTATTTTTATTATTATTATCTTACAAATGTATATTTGTTTATTATTTCTTATTAATAAAAGTGGAAACGGAGATATGGTTTCAGTGAATGAGAAATAAAAATAAAACAAAATGCAATGAAAAAATGTTGGCTCCAACATTCGCTTCTACGTGACGAGGCGCAACTTTTTTTATTTAATGGGAAAACCTCACGCTTACATTCGTCTAAGGGGCGCCGCGCACTGCGGTACCACCACCACGCATGCGTGGATGCTCCAAGCGAACTGCGACCATATAGCTTACGCCATAAAACGCATTACCGGCTTAAATTCCCATGAATAACGTGTCACTGAAATAATTTCGGTCAAAAAAGTAGGTTTGATTGAATGCAGTCCTATGTTTGAAATCACTTACATTTCCTGTGAAAATTACATTCACGTTTAAGCTTTGCTTTGTTCTTTCGATTGAATTGAAAGTGCTTCGCTTTCGTTTTGTCATTTGTTACATATAACTTTTCAATGTAACTACAGTACTTATTGAAGTAAAAATCTTTCATATATTCTTAATTTAAATTAGTTATTTTCGCATTACAAAAATCATTAATATTTCCGTGCTTGTTTTCATAAGGAACAAAGGGTAAATGAGGTCACGTGTTTTCTTTGTGTTTTCGCGTGGCTTTTCTAGTTTCTTAAAATGTCTCCTTTTCAACGTTAACTGTGGTCATTTCTTTTTAAAATACGAAACGTTTTAAATTGTAGCATAATGGTATTTTAGACAATAATCAATTTGCCCGATTCAAATGAGACACAAAACCAGAAGTCAACGCCCCTCAGAGTGATATTAAATTAACAACATTTCAAATTCAAATAGTCATTTCTCGTATTCGCGTGTCAACGTGAACTCTACCAAAATGTTAGCTCTGCGAGTCGGTGTCACGGGATTGTGTTTGCATAGAGCCCACCCAGCCTCTCAGACCTCAAGTGTTGAATATTCAAGGATTTATTTGACATTGCTTGCTCTAACACGCTGTTTGAGAACAAACCTGCGTTTAAGCCGATTCTGAACTGTGTTCTTACGGTTGGTACAAGTATCGACTAGGCGTTATCAGATTTAAACATATCGTGTTATTAATGCTTAGAATATACGTGCTTTCGTTACTGAAATTAACAGAAAGTAGATCGCGAAAACTGATTTGGTTATCATTGCTATTTTCATCAAAGCTACTTGTACATAACTGAACGTGTGTGTCAGTTTTTGTTTGATTTTATATCATCGCTAAAAATGGTATTAGAGTTTTAGAGGCAGAATTTCTTAGAAGTAACTCTGGACGAAGTTGAGTTCATTTGTGCTAAAGTGCACTTGGTCAGTGTGCTAGTCTGCTAATCCTGTATGTAAAACAAATGTATGTATGTAACGTTATTATTTTTTATGAATACGATAAGAAAGCATTATATACGAGTACATTTGTATAGGCGTTCTGTTAAAGAAATACAATAACATATTCGGTTTTTTCGAATTTATGTTGTAGGTCCTCTACTTTTAGTGTCATTGTGCGCAAGACTTGAACTAGGAGAAATTCGGATTTATGAATGTGTGGGAGTGATTTAGAGTTTGAGCTGAGAAATTGCAGCTTAAAGTCGGTTTTGGCTCCAAGTGTGAGAATCGGTTTACGTGATCAATCTCAAAGCAGATTCTGTGAGATTCGAATGACTGTGAATTTAACGTCAAATAAATGGAGACGGTTGCGTTGTGAGATGAAGAAACCATTTTAGTGTAACTACGATTACTTAAGGTTCTGTTTAACATAACTGTTAGATGCAGCAATCACTGAAATGCACATAGTAACTAATATTTAAATGATATTTTTTTCTCAATCAAATGGTAAATCACGTAAGTTTTTGGAAGTAAGGTATACATATACCTTACGCCCTAATAAATTCCTTAATAAATTTCCAATACCTATATAGAAATGTAATGTATGTATAGATATTTGAGAATGACCAAGGGAAATGGCAATATAATAATAATAATAATAGGTAACTAGTGACCTAATTTTAGAAACAAAATAAAAATATTATGGAACAGTAAATAAAACATCGTTTAATAGGAAACAAATATTTTATACATATAATTACTTATTACAGTACGTGATTACTTTTAATGTAACGAATCCTTTTAGTACTTACAACAAATTATGGTAATGGAGTATCAGTCATCAATATTTTAAAAATCATATCAACAATATTTTAAAAAGTATATACCTACTATGCCCAGACGTGTTGAAGAAATATTTTATATGTACATGCCACTCTTAAGAAGTAAAATGAACATCCGAACACGGTGTTGCTCTACCAGACGCTCAATTTAATAAACTGTTTTGATCACGTTCACTGCTATATGAACTTAAATCCCTTTGTGTTGCACGGGTTCATATTACGAGGTACAAGGAATCCAGAACAAATATAAACTCGTATTTGCATTTCTTTCTAATGAAATTATCGTTTATATGTATATACTTTTTGGCGTATTTTTTTAGAATTTAATGGCTTCATTTTTGTATTTGTTTATAAAACTATCGCCATTAATTCGTTCATTGTTCGACGTAGTTCTCTTATTGACTAATTGTAAGTATGATTTAATAATTAGCACAGAATGAACTCTATTTAATTACGACTTCGATTGGTTGTACCTAAAAGTAATAAAAAACCAAGAGAGGTTTTATTAAAGCATGTTGAAAGACAAAAGTAAGTAGGATAATAGTCCATTATAAGAAAAGTCTAATAACCGACAGTAACTATCAAGAGCTGTGCGTAAACATATATATGATATTATTATGTTGAGCTGTGCGTAAACATATATATGATATTATATAGTTGAGCTAAAATATCTTGACAAAGTAATTTTGGGGGCGGATATTATATCGCTCGTTGTTATTTCGAATAGATAGACTTAACGACAAACAAGCTAATTAAGGCTGATTTCGAGTCTAGATTGCTTAGTGGTTTAGATATCAACTCCCAATTCTGGGTATATAGGGCTTAAATGTTGTAAAACATCTCGGCCCTTATAAAGTCATATGCAAATTTGAGTTTAAAAATATCAAGTGATGAAGCAGCAAGGAAATCACTAGAATTGTGGACAACTTAGACTTTTTCATAATGTTCTCTAGGGCGTGTGAAGTTTGCTGACGTTATGGGCCATAAATCGTAGACGGTGGCTAAAGCCTTCTCGTTCTAAAAAGAGATAACGTATGGAATAAGACAGTAATACAGTTGATGACAATTGTGAACACAATTTCTTAGGTAATAGATCAACATATACATTTTACAACATATTTGGTTCTTACTTTTGAACTATGTAGGTATAATAATAATAAAATGTATAATTATAATGAATGACTGTTTACATAAGAAGAATAAAACATAGCATAACGTGCGAGCAGAAATTAAGAAGTAAACCCGGCAATTAACTTGTTTAGTAAAACGGAAATAAAATGAGCGTTTAAATACATTTGCTTAATTGGTACAGGCAAATTAAATTTTCTAACATTAAGGTCCCAATTATATCACGGATATGTGTATGGAAATATGCTCATAGACTATTCGGTGGTAGAATATACACGTAACTGTTGGAACGTGGGAGTGCAGTACACTTCTCTGCCTACGCGTTCAAGCAATACAGGCGTGATGTAATGTTAATATCATTAACTTAGTCGAAACAGACCTTCTAATGTTATATACTTATAATAACATATAATTTCATTACCTATATTTACCTAATACATGTAGAAAAATTATATAAGTTACTTAGCAATAACTTTTGCGAGTTTTGCTGTTTATGATCGTCGTTGTATCGAATTTTGATGGAACTTTCGTGTTGGTCGCTAATGGAACTTTGTAATATTAGTCTTTCACTAATTATGTACCTACAGTAGAACTAAAGGAAATACACGTGTTAGTTTTGACATCATTTGGAGAGTCAATTGTTATTATAATTATACTTTCACACCAAGTCTCTTATGGGTAGGCAGAGAGCACCGAATTACAAATATCTCTATCCTAACAAACCTGATCTTTATTGTAAGTTCATACATTATTCTCATATATATGCGTACGCTGGTTTCGGAGACTGGATTCTCTCAACAGCCAGTATCTGACCCGTTTGGTCACGATATGCAGGTGAGTCTTGGTTTCCCTAGAGTATTTGGATTTCAAAAGATGCTTGGTGATAGGAACACGATATGATCAACTGACAACACTTGAGTGCTAGTGATATCTGGCATGAGCTTTTGTTTAAGAGAATCGCTTCCACAAATATGTTTCTGCTTTGCTGTGAAATAACTCTAACATCAAATTAAAAAAAAAAACGACTAGAAAACAAAACCTTCCGGACATATGACATTAAAACGTGAACTCCAAAGTTAAAAACTTTAAATCAAAAACTTGTCTAATATGTAGTTATAAATCTAAATTAGTACTAAAACTAAATAATTACCTAATCAAACACACAAAACACCCCGATTTCGGATAGTCAGGGTTTGCAAAGATAAGAATTGTAGTAGATTTGAACACTAAACTCAAGGGATATGCAAATAGCCTGGTCTTTATGTGGGAAATATATGACTATGGCATGCGATTGCACCGTCAACATGTTATGCAACGACAGCGATGGATTAAAATAAACACTTTCCACGTAACTCAGTAGAAATAATACAAAAATAGGAACATTATTATT
The DNA here is from genome assembly GCA_018245735.1 of Microceris miodesmiata. NCBI lineage: Eukaryota > Metazoa > Arthropoda > Insecta > Lepidoptera > Hesperiidae > Microceris > Microceris miodesmiata. The sequence goes on along the minus strand of DWEC01004008.1, from coordinate 5,215 downwards.
CCATCGACATCTTAGATCTCTTACTGGGTAGACGGTGATCACTGAGTGTTCATCTCTTTCCTTACAGATATAGCACTGTTTCTTTTCATTAATTTTAAATATTCAATAATTTCATCATTCATAGATGCAACAAAGGTAACATCACACCTATAATCCTCGAAGGGATTCGCAGTGAAGTGCAGAACACTCCCATGTTTCACCAGTTACGTTTACGTCCCATGCAATAGATGGTGAGTGTATTGCCATACCCTGGGCGCAGCTCCGATTTGGACTCATAACTAGAAATTCTGAAAAATCCAATACTACATTATAATTAGAAAAATCCAAAATAGAAGACAAATTAGAAAAATCCAATACTACATTATAATTCATAGAAAAATAAAGATATAGCTACGAATAATTTTATTTTGTACGTGAAAGTACATAATTTGCTCATTTTTGTGTAGCTAATTAATGTGTTTCGCATTGCAGATTTGGCTCCAACCGCCGTGATTGCATTTATGGTTTACCGCATAAGTCTGAGTATAAAATTGATAGACTTTCCCAGGAAAATTAGGAAATTTCCCAGTTTACAAAAAAATACCTAACAAGTATGCTGGATAGGTATACATTTGTGGCCTCACATTAAATTATGACGTATTAACTTGAGCGATCACACGAGTAGTAATAATAATTTTTAAAGTCAAATTTTTAAAAATTACGTCACATTTTTGAAAAATTATGTGACACAAAACCACAATGTATAAAATTAGCGTAAGATCTTCTTTCTTTTAGCTGACGCTAACAACTGACTTGATTTCAACTTTTCTATTTTTAGTTGAGTACTCATTCACAGATCTGCAAGAGATTCTCGAGAAGCTGGATTTGTGTACAAAGAAACTGACAAGCGCTGATGCTTAGCTTTTTGTCTTGAGTCTGCGTTATACTATATTCATATAAATGATTATTAACTATCATGTTTAATGAAAGTATTGAGAGATATCTAAATAAAAAGAAGCTACTGGACTCGGTATTCAATTATGCAATACCATTTAATATTATTTGTCTTAATAAAATATATTGTCGAATAAAATAGTATATTCCCTGTCACATATTTATTTTGATTAAAATATTTATTAAGATCAGCAATAGACGCTTTAATTACGGAAGCAACAAAAAGGAAATAACTTTGCTTTCCATTCTACTCTATGCTCTTACATCGATGACTGTTGTCGATATTTGCGACAGTAAAATATTTTTTAAGATGTATTTTCAGCATTTTCTTCTTGTAATTTTGTAATTTATTTCTATCAAGACCAGAACTTAAAGTAAGTCGCCATCAAATAGCTGGCAGTAACGAAATATCAACGGTCAAAATATGCTCGGATATGAAATTGTGTACACAAATCATCCCGACACGGTTGCGCAAACAAATTCAATCTCGACGACGTATTTCAATTCCCAAGGAAAATTCATGATTTATGAAATCTTCTGGAAAACGAACAACTTTCTATTGCCAGCTTAGGTGATTCGGTAACTATATCCACATGTCCAACCAACTATTTTGACTTCAGCCACTATTTTCATCACTTTGAACTGAAGTGTGCGGTATGTAGAGTTATTGAACATTTTATTGAAAACCAAATATTACATCTTTGTCTGATATCAAATAAGTGGGAGACTAGGTAAAGAACAAATGACAAAAGTAGATAAAACAGGTCAAAATGAAGATTATATACTCGGGATATAAAACAAAAATCATTTAATATTATGTTAACGTATTAAATGTAGATTTGGTTATTTCTTGAACGTTTTCTGCATTGATTGAACAGTGTCGAGCGTGTTGCACGCACATTGTAATTCTTTCTGTAACGCAAGCTTAGGGTTGCCAGGTTTTTTGGTCAACGGTTAACCTTGAGTGAGGATATCTAAGATTCAATATATTATTAATTGTTTAGTAACAAAAACCGAATTAACTTTGAAAATTTATGTTCTGTCGTAAGGTACACTTTATAACATTCTTTTAACTATTTAAAACAATTGGGATCCATATCCTTCAGCCTCAGCCTGCTTTTAAAGTTTTTTTGTTCCGCCCAAAGATTGATTTGCAGAGAATATTGTTAGCATTAAGACCGTCTAATATGCCATCATTAGAATCATTGTCAGAAGAAGTAATGGTCTGTGAGGATAGATATACTTGATGGCCGTGCACTCTGCCCAATCCGTAAGGGATTTGGCGTGAAGATATGTATGTACTCGTATATAAGTGTTAATAATGGTGTAATACAAATAAATAGTTATATAAATGCATAAATAAAATTTACAAATCTGAAAATATTTAGCAGATTATTTATTATGTCCACCTATTTTATAGATCAGTAAGTTCATAAGTATTAGACCAGTGTTATCCGTTATATTAACTAATTCTCTATTTTGTCCTGTTCATAGTTGCCTCTTTATGGAATTATAAACCTAAGCATTAACACAAGAAAGCTTTTAAGAGTATATATGATTTTCAAAGCATTTGTATAATCACGAGTTCTTAATATTTTATAGTGTGATAGTCTTTGCCACCTAACAATATAGGTATTATCACATAGCATCATGGCTGTAGTTCCCGAAGGGTTGGGAGAGAAGGGTGGTACCATTTAGCAAGTTTTACCATTTATTTTTACGTCCCACAAAGGAAAAATTGTGATCCTTTTGTGTAGTCATGATTAGGTGAATTCCGTTCTTGATATATTTGAAACATAAAATGTAGTGGCGATAGATGAAAATATTTCATCTTTATTGCTCACTATAAATGTTTTAATTAATTATATATACTTTATTCACATTACTAATTATAAGAGGAACAATAAAATTCCTGAAATCATTTTAATGTTTTGTAAAAATGGATCATTTAAGCGAATTACGAAAATTATACAATTTTACATCATACTAACTTTCACAGTCTACTTCTTCGAGGATTACAGGCGTGATATTACGTTATGTTGTACATAACAGCATACTACAATTTCACTTTGGTCGTATCACACATTTTATTAGGTAGTATAATTAATAAAAAGCTTGGAAGCTAAAGATATTGATAACGAACAATTTTAATAACACGTTAATAAAGGGAACGGTTAAAATGTCGATAAAAGCAATTGAAAACGATGACGTAAATTAAAACAGAATATCTAACGACCGAGGAAATTTTAAAATGATGTCGTCATAAAAAACCTGGGTATTTTCGTCGTACTCCTGCGGGAATTAAACATGAACGTGTCATGACCCCTCGCACGTTGAAAGTGAGTGAATTTTTAACTACCCGTTCACACTGTGAGCGCGCTAAAAATTCACACGTATGTAGACGGCTAATATTACATGTATTCTGTGTATAAAAACGTAAAGCAATTCCGATATTAACCATAAAAAGTTATAGTAACCCGAGGCAATTTTGTGAACTTCGAATATGTAACTTTCGAAACAAGTAGGTATGTAGTTTTCGCTCAGCATAGCAGTTGTGTGTCAGCGCTTTAGGAAATCTGATTTTCGACAACACATTTATAAATTTTACCCATAAAGGCGTTATCGATTTGACGTGCTTGTTCGCCATAAGGCATCTTTGTAAAGATATTTGGCACTTGGTGCTCTCTGCCTACCCTGAGAAGTACCTGGCTACCTAAAAATGCTCGTACGAGTATGTATCTAAGAAACGTTATAAAGGAATTCAAAATAGACACCATATTGGCATTAGCATTGATAATAATATTGTTTGGTAATAGTATTACGTTGACCGTTTACCGTTTACCTTCAACCCTTTTTATTTTGAATTAAGATCATGTTCTATAGATAAGTTTATTAAGTTGTAGATAAGATAAGTAATCCATTTATTCTTGATTTCCATTTTTTGGATTTTCATGTTGTTTCGTTTAAATGTTAATATTTTTATTTCTTCTCTATATGTGTCATAATGTATAAAGAATTACAGACTTTCTGTTTCTTCTCCAATATTAAACCTATTTCTTCTCCAAAATTAAGCCATAGAGAATCTTAAAAAAAATTGTGGTCAGTTTTCTGGTATTGCCACATTCAGAACATTTCTGCCTTACGCAGATCCAGGAGATGCGTCAATCTCGTATAATTGTTAGGTAATAACAATTTTGTGGTTGATCCTAAATGTAATTAGGATTTATTTGGCTTTGGATTCAGGTGTTTTGGCTTACCTAAGTATTTACCGTAATTTTATTGCTCGTTTCATGTGTCTGGAACAAAAGAATAGTATTAAAAAGTTTCCGGTGCTAATTATCTTGTTGTACCGTGTTAGATTACTTCTGAATATACACGGTTTTACTCGACCTCGTTTCTAATATACTTACTAGCAAACAAATAGGTGTATATACATATACATGTTATATAAATTAATGTATTTATTGACGATACCATATATTGTATACTGCACATATTAAGCTGTGATAAGAAGCCTTACGACTTACTATAAATACAAAAGTGCTGAAGGCTACGGCTTAACTTAGGGTTAGAATTAAAATGACATTTTCTTATATCGAGTATGCAAAAAACGCAACTATATTTTGACTTAAACACCGGTTTGTCAGTAGTAGTATGTTGAATTTATAATTTCAGTCGTCAGTAGGTTTTAAGCCTTCAAAATGTGTTCTAGAATTGTTTTGGTAGGGAGTAATAAGTGAGCAATGAGAACATTACACATTAACATTATTTTAAAACGTATAACTCAAAACATCTAGTTCAATCATACAGATCTTTATCACAACCTCTTTAGCGGGTCGGTTACAATGTATAATTTTGCTTCCGATTTCAAAGTGTCCATATCATTAAACATTAATTATGAGACGAGTAACTGTTTTAGTGACGTTTGATGTGTTGTAGTAGCAAGTAATTTTAAGTTCTTTATATACACTATCAGGTTTATCATATTCATGTTATACATTATAACGATATACGATTCCAACTGAACATCGAGCCACTGGTAGTAAGGTTCATTATCATCGTTATAATCATAGTCACCGTCATCGTTATAATAATTTATTTATGTTATAACAATTTGATTGCGATGACAAGGTTGATGAAAATGTTTATAAAAAGGTTTATTGTATTAGCTTTTACAATAAATTACCAAAACACATAATTAATCTTCCAGATAAAAAATTTAAATCGATTATTAAAGGAAATCTTTATAAAAAAGCTTATTATAAAGTAAATGATTATTTAA
>DWEC01004007.1:0-10148 GCA_018245735.1 Microceris miodesmiata | reverse complement strand
ATAGTTAATAGGTCATGTGTCTTTTTGAAATAAAAAACTCACCCCCTATGCATGCATTCTGTACGAGCTCGAGTAATCTGTCCTAATTTTGGTTATTATTCATGTCCATGACTGCAACCTATTAGCATCCCCTAGCAACGTGTCTGCCCGCTAACAGAGACGGCATGAAGCTTAGGTCGCAACACTGCGCCAAAACAATAAAGCTAGAGGAAAATACGGATTTCGGATATTCTGCCTGTCAGATCATGTTGGATCGCCCTTAAGCCTCTCGACAACGTCTATCGTCTATTGTGTTACTGTAAAGACTGTTACCGATTGTTTTACATTTCGTCAATAATATAGCAATGCTCATGACAATTATTTGGCAGTGTACGGTTTTTTATTCAAACATCGTAACGAATACTACTTAACTCGTATGCTACGCACCCAATAACTGACAAAGACATACATATGTACATATGTATGTTACAAACTTTTATGGAAATTTTGTTTGCTTATTATAATTGAGTCGGCCATGTCAGCTACCTGTCAAATGAAGCGAATACTTTAATTGAAAGTAATTGAATTATTATTTTATTTAATTTAATTATCAAAATACAAAGTGTTGGTGGCGGTAAAGATGTTAGTGGTGGCGATGATGATGTTACTGATGATGATGATAATGTTGATATAGTTTGAATAATGAACTGTGACAGAAATACATTATAGGTATGTAATGAAAATAGTAAATGAATAAAACTTTAGCATCTCGCAACGATAGAAATACTGCGCCATAAATACATGAAAGGGAACATAAAGGCGCTTCTTTGTACAATGAATGGAGATTTTAATTCAGCGCAATCCGGCATTCAGGAGCGGTCATTGTTAATAAAAACGTGTCGTTCGTTTGCGCCTCCGGTAATATCATTTTCCATGTTTTTCTTCCTCTGTCGATGTAGACACAATAAAAGCAAACTGTTCTCGTTTATCACACTACGTACTTGCGTTCGATAAATTGCGCACTGGACGTTTTTATTTGGAAACTTGTATTTATTTTTGAAATGGTTCCATTGAAAATTGTTAATTTGTTTCCGTTAATACATTAACACTGTTGTTTATACTATTATGTTGATAAAAGCCAAATTCGTCTGTGTTTCGTTTACTTACCAGTAATATCAGTATCTTGACATAAAAAATTAAGGGCAAGCACGCACTTTTTTTGGTGTTCAATCATTAGACAGCCTTTGAAACCAAAATAAAACTTGAAAACTATCTGAATGATGCATCTCGACAATAATTTCATGAACTAGTGACGAAAAATAATTATTTTGATAATTGGTGTTGAAAATTGGCGAGCGTGCGTCGCAAAGCAAACCACTTCGTCTGAAAACGCCCTAAAGCGCACAGAGTAACCAGTCCACGTAATTAACTTTGCAGCGAGAGAAGCAGAGATTTACGTGGACCCCGGGTACAATTAAATTTGCATAGGAAATTGCACGGAATAAGCTAAGAATAAGTTACCAGAGTGAAACTAAATTTTATGACGCTCGCCGGCCAAACAATTTGCTAAGTACCGTTGTCAACACTGTTGAGTAATTGCTTAATATCTATTAGTTAGTTATAGAATAATTGAATAAGCTTCATCTTGTCAATGTTTTTTTAAAATATTCCATTCCATTCCTTATCCTTAGTACTTCCGGTTTAAGTTGGATGTTTATATGTAGTAGAAGCTTATAGGCAAATTAGGGTATTATTAGTATTTTGATTTTAAATAGGTTTTTTTTTATGTTAATTTGGAATTTTTCAAAACATAAGATTTTTATAAATGAAAGCCAACATTTACACAAACGTAGTTCAAATACGAGGGTAGAATAACAAAATGGCCTAGATAGTTAGTTGACTTCCTCACTCAGTGTGCTCTTTAAAAATTTGGGTCACAGAATACTGAATCTTTTTTCAACGTCTATAAATAAACATTAATTTTACCATGTCAAACGTACTGTATGACATGTAGCAGTCATGGTGATACGCGCTGCGGTGGACCCGTCAGACAGTATTTCATCGTGCTCGTCACACGAAACTTTGGTCAATCGTGTATAATCAGCATGAATAAAATATTTATTTCATATGAATTCCTTTCAACTTTACCCTGAATTTTCTTGTCTATATAGCTTCATTCAAAAACACTAAGTGATTTCATATTAAGAAATGCTTAAATAGAAGAATGTTGCCCCATATCTGGGGTCTGAGGTCCTATGTACGGACTTCGTTCAAAATGATGTGCGTATTCGGATTATATTTTATCTAAATTGGCGAAAGAATACTGGAAAGAAACCAGCGCACACTTTAGAGTTCTGCATAATAGTTTTTAATCGCCAGGATATAAACCCGCGCCGCAGGCCACGCCATACCACTTCTGCTAACACCGGGTGTGGTCCCTTCTTACAATAACATGTTATCTTAGCATAGGGTGAGTGGATGTATCCTTTGTCCGCCCCCACACAGATGTAAATAACATAATTACAAAGTTATAATCCCCATAACAAAATACTATTAACGTTGCTTGAGTAATCCGTCATGTAGTCAAATTGTAAGCGGACACTAAAATTTCAATACTTTCGATTGTCAGTGGTGTGTGATGTTCGCACGAACAGTGCGCCGTGCAAGTTTTATTACTGCATCGCCGCTCACGTCGTTCCTGGATATTTTTCATATTTTACGACGTTTTGAATTTACCGTCTTGTGATATTAGGAACGGGTGCACAATAGGCGATCAACGATGTGATCGTTACCAGAGCATACAAAATAGTATGCAAGTTTATTTTGGTTCTTAGAAGAACGCCACGTTTATTGATGAGTACGAGTATGTCATTGTAAGTACGATCGTCGAGAGGCTAGAAGATTCTGGGTGTTGATACATTTCTTAAATAAAATTGTCACTTGATTAATTAAAGGTCATAATGAATTTTCATTTCGACTAATGTAAGAAGATCATCGAACTAATTTAAACATAATCCGCGTTCCAAATTTCATCGGTTTGGAAGAAGAATTAAGTAACCTAACCGGGTCGGAAGATTTGCAGTTACGATCATTAAGTTATTGATGCTCTGCTGTTTTACGGTCTGAAGTTGTGCAAAATAGCACAAAGAAAACATAAATTACTTGTCTAAATTCAATTACCCTATCTACGGCTTCAAATATACCTATGTACGATTTTGGATACAATCGTAATCGTGTCCTTGCAGTATACGTCAAAGAGACACAGTGAACACTTAATATCAAGCGTCGCGAATAAATTCGGGTAATATTTAAGATCTCGCGTCCAGCAACTCGTCGGAGGGGAAACAATACATGCGAGTTATAAACGTAGCCAGAAAACTTGACGTTTCCGCTACATTCAAGTCTCGTCTTCGATTTTCATATTGTGTCTTGAAATGGACTGTAAAAGCCACAGACAGACGCGTCAGACCGTCGTGTAGTATTTTGTATTAAGCGTAAAGGTGTTTTATAGTGTTTGTTTCTGTAAAAGATATTACCTATTTTGTAAGTTTTATGATATATGCATGTCGTATATTGATGTGTATTTATCGCATCTTGTGAGGTTAGGAAGCCTTACATCGAGGAAAGATAAATAGAGAAAATAATGTACTAACATAACAGTAAGGTAAATAGGTACATATGTGTGATATGTACCTACCTAACAGTGTACTGGTCATGCTTGGACCTATGTTATATGGAAGATTTGAAAAAAATGTAGCTACCTTAAAAAACAATAAAATATATATGTATAAATAAGAGAAACAATAGTACGATTTAATTCAGGTATTGTCTACAAGGTTTAACATTCAACTGTTAGAGACACCTCTTATTCTCCTCAAATTAAAGTTTAGTCTACAACATTGTCTAGTCTTGAGCCAATTTCGCCCCGGGATTCAGACCCCTATGAAGGTGGGTAATAAAAAAGATGTTATCAGAAGATAATGACTATATCCTTAGCCTGTTCAAACGAAAATTATTATGAAATTTTTCCATCGCCTGTCACGGCATGCTAAACACGACTGCGCTTGCTAGTTCTTACTTTTATATTTTTCTCAGTCTAAACCGGTTTTACTTTTTAATATTTAAGACACAAAATACTATGCCAAAAAGTTAGTAATAAAATAATATTGGCTTATTTCCTTAGGCGCTATTTAGGGTTGGATTTGTAGTAACTCTTTACACAAACCAACATTAGAATCACATTATAATATAATAACATAAACATGTAGAGAAACAAAATTTTATCGCGTGACATTAATGACTTTACAGCTTTAGAGTGTTACAACGGGAATAACCCAGAACTACCCTTTGATATTATTATGGTTCATAATACAAAACTTATAAAACGAGTGTCCTGATAATAAGGCCTGTGGAAACATATGATTATTGATATATTTTAATACAATAAAAATATTTCAGCAATAAAACAAAATGCAGGTGCTCTTGAACTTAAATGAAACGTATAAGTTGTATGTAATCCTTTTTTTTCTAATTCGTTGCGATGGAGTCACATAAAAGCAAGCAATCTTCAGTTGGAGCCATTATCCCCCCCCCCCCTTTTATCTGTGGAAAGATAAAAAGAACAAAATGTTCTTCAGCTTAAACTTTTATCGCCCCCTTTTTATTCGTGGAAAGATAAAAAGAATGAAACATTCTATGCATGTAGATGTGGACAGGTGTCACAAATGTCTGAATTACGTATGCCCAGGCCGGCGACGTGACACAAAAACGCTGAAATATTCCTGCACCGCTTCACCCGTCCAACACGCTTCGTATCACGCATTAGCGGAGCCAGACCACGTTTCAGTGGAATACTAAAAAGTTTTTAATTTTAAATATTTTTACTCCAACAATAGCTCAGTTTTAATACGGCATTTCCAGTTAAGTAACTTTAAAACCGACCGTTTGTGGTTACCCAACGAGTTATGACCAAGTTTTTGGCATTATATGACAATTTTTATTTCGCTTTATTGTTTGTTTAACAGAACAGTGTGTGTTACACTGCAACACTCTTAATTAACACACTTTTTTAATCTTCCCTCCAAGAAGTTTAACACATTTAGCAACTTAGCAAAATTATAAAATTGTTCTTCTATAAACATAATTCGCTAACTACATTCATTTAACAGGCGATTAACGAATATTAGCATAAGAAAAATTATGAATTTAAAAAAATAGATAAACAAAATCGTAACTAAAATATTCAATAATACATATTATACCGAAGAATAATAACATATTTATTACCATACATATTATCATAAATAAATTGCAATAGATGCCTCAAAAGAGACTTTCTAAATAATAGACTAATAGACATTTTTCCCGTATATCGTGCCCTGACCCCAAAACCTACCCCGGCTCAGATATTAATAAACACATACATATTTTACACACGTGTCGCGGATGTCTGCATTATGTACGCCATAGTCCGGCGGACGTGACATAACAAAAAAACACTGAAATGTATCCACGTCAATCTTTTTCCACACAAAAAGAATACTCAACATATTTTCGTAGAGATAATATAACATGTATTATAAGGCCACTATAAATACTTCTCTGCCTAGCTCAACCGTAGACAGACAATGCTATCAGTATTAAACCCGCCTTTTTTACATACCATTAAGCGCACGATGGTGTAATAAAAAATAAAAACAAATAAATAGTAATTAGTATGTCATAGTATTTGGTATGTCATAGTATTTGGTATGTCATAGTATGTGATATGTCATAGTATGTGGTATGTTAAAACAGTGTGCCACTCATAATATTAGTAATTTGGTAACGCTTAGCCAACCTACGGCAAATATTAAAAAATAATGACAAAATTATCTTATTCATATATATGAACATTCTCGTATATTGCATTTCATTTATCAGCCGTTCTGTTACCGTAGTACAATATAAATTATATATAAATCGGTAAACATGCCTATATGTATATTACGGTCCGTATGTTCCACATTACGCTATTCATTATTAAAAACCACAGGTTTCCATAAACATACTCGTATTTCCCAGAAAACATTTTGAAATGAAAATTTTCTCGTGCGCTAAAAACTTTAATAACTCGGTCATTACTGTTTATCCAGAAGAAAATTAAAATTCAGAAACCCCTTCATAAAAACAAAACTCGTTTAGCCGAGGAAATAGAAGTGCTTTTTAAAGCTTTATCGAACCGTTCGTTAACTTAATCGCTCTTTTTCAAGGTAATTCTTGCTTTTATTCTTATGAATATGTTATACCTGAGCTCGCTTTTCTAAATTATCACATTCCAGGTAACTTTAAATAAATCATAAGCAATGAGCGATGAAAACGATATTATTAGCAATGGATTTACATAAGTGACATTTATTTGACATTTATTAATTTTGCAAACATTATATATATTGAATATGCAATCAATTTTGTAGCTATTTTCCGTGTCTAAAATAAAAGGTGATATTGTATAAAAATATGTGTGATTATCAGATATGTATTCCTTGATTTACTTAAATGAGATAAAACACAGGCAATGAGCAATATCCTGAAACACTAATTAATGCAAGTAAATATAAGTAAAAACAAACGGCTTGGTAAACGTAGTGTAGGACGCCCTCCAACCCGGTGGGATGACGATCTGCGGAAGGCTGCAGGTAGATGCTGGATGCGACATGCCGAGGACAGGGCGGGATGGCGCTCATTTGGGAAGGCCTATGTCCAGCAGTGGACTGAGATATGCTGATGATGATGACGACGACGATGACGAAATATGAATGTAAATAAAAGGTAAAAATATACTCGATTAATATCCTAACCTTGTTTCAGTTATTAATCGCACTAAACCAAATATTATGTTAATTATACAATCGTAACAGTGAATTAAGATCGTTTTAAATAAAGAATTAAGAAATAAAACATATGATATATACATATTAAAATAAACATCGAAAAACAACAATAACAAATTGTAAATCTTTGTTTCGTGATATTTGTGTAAATATTCATGAGAGGAATTATTGTAGAATCAAAAAGGTCGCGCTATTATTCAAATACTGACGTATATTTGAATTTCGTCTATTATGGAAAAAGTATGTGAGATATTGACTTGTCACACATTGCTCGATCGAACGGTAGGAGATTAAAACATACTTTATTTCATAAAAAACACAATACTACAAAAACAAGTTAAAATTTTTAGTAATGTGTAACTAAAGTGATATTTAAATGGCAAAAAGGCAAAAACAATATTTGAGAGCCATTGTAAATTTTTTTTTATGGAAATATCACGAAGCATAGGTACAATGATATTGGACTTTTAAAAGTAATTGCTGTCTATAGAAATCTATTGTTTCAAACGAATCAGCTGCAAGCATTCTTGGTGGTAAAAATGAGTTGCGTAATTTAAAAAATATGTCTTAAAGATCATTGATAAGAAATAAGAATTAATGCGTATAAAACTTTCATCATGGAATATGTTAATCTAGACCATCTGAATATATTTCCGTCTCGCTCTATCAATATAACATGAAAAAAACAAAACAAATTTTACCTTTTATTTGGACACAGTCGTTTTTTTCCTCAATGTGTAAAATTTTTCTGTAATCTAATGGGTGACTACCCCCTTTTTAGCAATGGCACATAACGCCCCTGCGTAGAGTTTGCCGTTAGATATTGTTCGCTGCTCTTAGGAGATGAGACGCTGTCACATAGTATGTATATATTTAAATTGGGTAGCCGTAAATCTATCTGTAATAAAACACGAACGGAGAAGCGCGTGACTCTACAACTGAAACGTTAACCGGTATGAATGTTTACAGCTACGTTTTATATCCATTTTTAGTTGCAGCGGTAAAACAACGATTTACGATTCTCCTCTGCTTGTGTAATATACCAAATAACATGTATGTATGATAATTTATTTAGTAGTGGAAGATAACTTCCAGGGTATGAATCTACTCTGGCGTAATATATGATTTTATCGGGTGCGATTTTCTTAACATGAAAATACAATTTACAAATATTACAGGGCATAAAATATTTATTAGACGTTCGAAATATCGTGAGGTTTGTTAACATTTAAGTATACAGTGTTTAATTGCAAGCAAATGTATGACGAGTTATTTTATTTATAGTTTAATATTAAAAATAAAAATAAACCCCTTAGTCCGATAGTAAAATCACATATAAAATGAAAAAAAAAAATATTTCAACAAGACGTCAAGTGAAAATGCAATCTTATATATTTACTTGATTTGTTTCAAGAATGTGACTAATGTTCTACTTGTCGCAATAAACGTTTACGTTTTGCCTTAAAAATCACGCCGACATAATTAAAAAGAACTGTTTTTATTTACCTAAGCCTTTGTTAGATTTATGTGCCCTAGGGGCATTGGAACAATAAATTTCAGAGGCTTTGTAGGGCTACGATCTCGGCTCGAGTAATTTAGTAATTACTTTTGTTATTACATATTGTGGCAATATGTCTGGTTTAAGACGTGATCTCTGCTATAATGAAATCTTTGTTTTTTCCATACTATGCCGTCTAAAGCTTTAACATAAATATTTATCTATAGTCAGTCTAAAGATTTATGGTAGGCGAAATTGGAACAGGTACGACATAAATTAGTTTCATTAAAAAGACGTTGTATATTAAAAAAATACCTCAAACTATCATTTTGAGATAAGTAAAGGCACCTTAAAGAGAGTTTAGTTGTTAATTGGGCAACCACTAAAAGGAAACTTTCTAGCGCCCTTTCTAGGTCTGTACATGAAGTCGTAAGGAACGTTTCGCTGTATCAGATCTTTACAGACTAAAGTACGGTACGGTACGGTACTTCAGTACGGGAGTTCAGCCTTTCCAAAAAAACTCATGTGACTGCTTAAAAATATTGCTGCTACAGGCGTCCATCTCGTAGTCATGTAAGTAACATGTACGATATACCTACATGTTTACGACACGTTTAAATTTACTTTATTCTACTTATTTCGAAAAGGTTGATCGCTTGTTTGTAACAGGTGCATCGAAATACGAGGTGGTGTAGATGAAAGAACAGCTGTACTATAAACGTGACGCTCCAAAACTTTACCGCAGAGGGCCTTACTTAAAAACTGTGCCAGCTGCCATTCCGCCGCATCGCAATAGACCTAAATTTACCTGACACATTTTTCCGCGCCAATCACTACGCCATTTGTGATTTCAAAAATTCCAACAATGCCTAGCTATTATCTTTCTGCAGTTCGCATCAATGCCAACATTGAACTGACAAAAATGGGTCCAATGTTATATAAATTATTTTCCATGTTGGTGAACTCTTAACTTTTAACTGTTAAGTAAAAATCTCTTAAATTTTAACTGTTAAGTAAAAATCTCTTAAATTTTAACTGTTATATAAAACTAATCACTATTCATTACAAGTAACGTTACAAGGTTATTGCAATATGATTTTTTTATCTTAAATGTGCTCATTATATTACTCTGGAACAGCACTTCTATGATTTAATGTAATATTTTACTTATATTTTAATAATTTGTCGAGTACAATATTACTTTATAAGGGCGAAGTTTCTACCATTCCGAAATCGATAAGGAAAATAAAAACAGGAGTAAAAAGTACGAGAAATATTTACGTTTTGGCTTGCTTGTAAATTTATTCCGTGAAGGGAAATCGTGCGGAAAATTTGCAATTTAGAAGTAAAAGGGGGAATGCCAATAAGCCATCGATTATGTAGATGCAAGGCTTTTGTGCAGAACTGCAGAGTTATCTTTGAAGTCAGAACGGCGCTTAAAAACGATTTGTCAGGATATTTTCAACGCCAACTATTCTAATATTCCGCTGAAAGCCAGGTTTACCTCCAATTTATTACCTTAGTTCGAGTCAATTCCACACTTTCTGTAGCTGATCTATATTCATAAATTCTGCCGAGTTTTGAATTCGGAACATCGTCAAATTGGGACGTCCGAACTCTTGTGAAACAGTCAATTTATTTAATTGAATTACATGGAGGCAACTTTTGTTACAAACTTTGCTCTCTACATAGAATATCCTGTAATATAATTTTGCAAGCATCTATTAATTTGTGTATTATTAATCAAAATATTAGTCAGTTCAAATAATAATGTTTTTCCATGTATTTCTCTATGTTAT
>DWEC01004006.1:0-10149 GCA_018245735.1 Microceris miodesmiata | reverse complement strand
AATGAAGTTGCTATTTTGGATAAAAATCGCTTGTAATACCAAAGCATTTCTTAATATGTTGTTGGCAATGATCTGTTTATTAAATAGGCACTTATTTTTAGCGTCATTCCGTTTATAATGTAGATACATGTATAATTCATGCTAACATATTATACCGGGATTTGAAAAGATTGAAAATTCCAAGTAGACTCAAAATTGAAAACAAAATACATCTTCATGCCTTTCTCTCTTCGTCTCAAAATAGGGGAGGATTTATGTTAACAGGAAGTGCCCCGGCGAAATGGCGTCCTAAGCCTCAGATACGGTTATATACGATACACAGTGTTGCCAGCTACCGTGCGCTACACAGTGGGATCAAGAGCCAATATATACTGAGCTTGTTTCAACTCAGCTCGAAACGCGAAATGAGATTTGTTTTGAAAATTCAAATTAAATCGCTTGAACTACATTTATATTAAATATCATATATTAGGATATCTATACAATTAAAAAAAACGTTATGTCATGTCTGTAATCCCCGAAGGGTAGGCAGGGGTATGTAGTATACTCGTATATAGATACATATCTTCACGCCAAGTCCCTTACGGGCTGTGCGGAGAGCACATAGTATATATATTAATATAATCATTATCTAATTTATAATATTAACAGTTATATAAGCTTCTGTTTCTGGTTTTACATAAATTTACTCTTGTGGCCTTAATATATAAGATTTTTACGTATACCTGTGTAGTTAGATACCTCATACTGATAATTAATGCGGATATCGGTTACTATTACCTCAAACGAATGAAAAGTGTCTAGAAAAAATAAAGTTATATTCTAACATCCAAAAGATATTCAAAGTAACCTTTAGGCTCTTACAGGATGTTTTTCTTTAAGATTTGGGGCTCAGTATCAGAATTGGGAAACACAAGGCAGGACTTGCAACTTCTCTTAATGGAATTCATATATATTATATGAGTAACATACCCTATGTATATAAATAAAAGATTGGTATCCCGTAATCTCTGTCTTAATATTATTGAGATTATTGAAGAGCGAGAGTTATTGTATCTGAATTATATTGGTAAATGTTTGTGCGCTACTTGGCAAATAACATAGAGACGGAAATGTGTTAAGATTTGATTTGTAGTGACATTATAATTAACAGATATAGGTACAGAGGAGTAAAATATAAGATGTTATAAAATGAATAAATTTGTCGTTAATATCATAGTACAACGTCAAAAGGTTATCCAATAACTAAGATAGTTATATCTGTAAAAAAATTCAAAAGAAAAACGACTCCATAATGCACATGTGCACCATCTATTCCATAGGATATGAACATAACTGGTAAAATATACGAATAGGAGTGTACTACACTGCTCTGCTTTCCTCTTCGGGGACTACAGAAGTGATATTACTTACGAGTATGTGTTATTGAATATGGTGTGCTGCACTCGAAGGTTCGAGAAAAAAATAAAATTATCTATACTAATTTGTTTTTTTAAAAAAAATAATATAATACTAATCGATATACCTTCATCGAATTATTGGTTAGGTTAATCTAAAACTTTATCAAGACACAACGCAATTGACGTCAATGTTCATTCAGCAACATTTCCATATCGAATATTAAAATATTATAAAAACTAATAGATCAAAGACCAAAATGCAACGGTCGTGTTATCAACATTCTTAGGAATCCACCACATGATTTGTCTTATATTACTTTATATAAGGATATATATTATATACCTATGATTTATGTTAAATTGATTCTTGGTAACACCGGCAACATACTGTATAATGTAACCAGTTAAGCGAGCTACCTGCGTCGTGGAAAATCCGTAAATATCAAGTATATTGATTAGTTATAAATCTTCAATACAAGTAAGTAATCTCATATATTGAACAAGTATTTCTCAGTTACATATTATATATGTTATGGAATCTTATCTTTAATAACACAAATTTTTTAAATTTGCTTCTCAAAGTATTAGCTAACTAACGGTAAGATAATTTAATTAAAGCCCTGGTTTTATGTCATCGGAACAATTAATTCTATACTAAAAAATACGAAAATCTTAAAGCAATATTGTATTGCTTTTAAAGCGAAATGATCTAAACGTAGCACATAATGCTTCACAGTTTGTTATCCAATCGTTATGTACTTCATAATATGCGTTCTTTTCATAATTAAGTTTGTAAACACTTATGTAATTTACGAAGCAAGGGCAGGTAATGCTTCGACGGTGTATCGATCAGAGCGAAAGCTGCATCAAGTAATTGAATTAGAACTTCCATTCGCTCTATCGGCTCGTATACTCATATATCACTCACGTATAGCGCAGACTCATCCCACTCGATATAATCGAAAGACATTAAATGTACGATAGTCATATATTTACAATGTACTGTATGTAATATAATATTTTACATAATTTTAAAGATTTACATTTTATTTAAATGTAGAAAATTGAGATCAAGATATATAATTATTTTATTATAAATAACAATTATTATAAAGACAAAGAGAAAAATAGATAAAGATAGATGACTCTAATGTAATCCAAAGCGTATATAGATCTTATGTAGAGCTTATATAGATCTTACGTTGCGTTCTGATTCAATTGCTTCAACTATTCAACATTCAAAACATTTCGCTGCAGTTCGTGTAGCACTCATCACATTGGGTATGCGTCAATTTCAGCTTATTCAGAAGTTGCAGATAATCTTAGTTATGAGATTTGATTTTGGATTGCGGGTCTGTTTACTCTAAAAGCTCGCGTTCGCTATTGTAGTATTAAATTGAAACATAGTGTAGAGTCATTGTGTTGGATGTATGACACACTCAGCTATTGAAACATAATATGTAGTACTATTGATAGACAAGCATAGTTAGAATGAAAGTTTTGGGCATTTGAAATGTGAACTCTGACGTGGCTAAATTTGTTAGAATTTATGAGGAATTGTAGGTAGGTGGTAAAAAAGTTTTCCATAAATTTATAAATTTTAGGGCTATTAGGTGTGATAACAAAACAAAAACTTGCAATTATGCAAGTGTTTGTTTCTTGAACTAACCTGTTTTTATATCGATGTAAACGGGTTAGTTCTAGAAAACACTACGTAACTGTTAAAAGAAGCACTTCTTTCCTTATTTATAGTTCACCCGTCAAACAAATACACATTGGTATCTTCAAATAAAGCTATTAGTTTAATATCTGGTACTAAGTATTGACATGATAATGTTAGTCAAAGTTTGCAATACGTACATTTCCGCTTCGTATGTCGTGCGCTGGCAACATTATTTATATAATATGATTTTCCCTAACAACTTTCCACTTTATTTCCAGACACTGTCACTCACAAACCGACTATTCATATCAAACATCTGAAATGCACTAATCTGCGTTTCGTGTTGTTAGTTAATAAATGCAACAGCTATTGAAACTGTGAATAAAAGTTAACCCCTTCGCTACCTCGGCGTAAGCGCATGGAAATTAGATCAGTAGGTAGTTGCGACCCGAGTGCGGTTCTCAAAGTTTGTTCGTGTGAATTTTGATACGATATTTTTTTACATGTGTATTTGACAAAGTTTTTTATTCATGTATTTTTATTTGTGACTGGTCCGTTGGTCTGGAAGCATGTGAACCTCATTTTGAATCAGTAGTAGCAGGTTCGATTACCACTCAGGACAATATAATGCTTATATGTACTTTATAATACTTTAGTTTTAGTAATACTATAATATTTTAGTATTTTATCTCAATACTAAATATTTGATTTCAATATTTTGGTGGAAAAAGTGAAAAACAAAAAGTCAAAAATAAAACTTGAACAATCGAAAAAAATTACCTGTTGTTTGTTTTCCCAATGGTATTTTAAATTTCGTAACAGGAAAATAACATAAAAGGAAGTAGCTCCGTCTTCCAAATAATATTAACACAATTGGACTCAAAATTATTTTTTACCTGTAACACTTTGACTACCGTCATAAGAGATTGGATGTCGCGATTGTGCCATATTTTTTGCAGTCTCTCATTAATTTGGAGTTGTAAGTTCAGACAATAGTAACCCTTTCTAGCCGCGGTCTATTGTACCATTATCACTGCGTTTGTGTATCCGGCGCTTCTTTTTATTATGTAGATTAGAAGCTCTATCGGGTTCGGATTTAGATAACAGCACATTTGCGATTCTAAGCGTTTGATTCGCATGCAAAGTTAGGCAGTTACTCCTGTTATACCGCCGCATCAGTAATTCCGCTTTTCGTATACCATTAAAATCATACGGGCCCTTAAAATTCCGAAATTCCATATTATCTGTAGTTTAAAATATGTCATATACAGAATAATAGAAACTAACTACCAATCGACGTGAGCGATCATGCGTAACGCGAGATCAATGCGAAAAAACAGCCAGTCAAATAAATCTAACGAGGACTTTTACATCTGCATGTCAGTGGAATAAATCAAATCACTATTGAATGCATGCGTAAAATATTTTTGAACTATTTTGAATGTGACTTGTGTTCTGTGACTGTCATAAAAATAGTCCCCCGTAAGTTAACCCGTTCACTGACATGTATGCAGTGGCCATAAAAAAAAGGTTACACCCATATTTTGCACTTCCCGATGCCCAATAATAGGGTCTATTTATGCATTTTCGATAAACGAAGAGTATTTTTTTAGATGCATTATAAATCAAAATGTATTATTTATCTTTAGAGATTCGGAATCTGCATCCTATTGTTATTAGGGATGTGCGGTGTGTCAAGGGTGTAATGTTTTTGTCGGGGATAGTTCGTTGATTTTTTTTATTGAACTATCCTATTATTATTACTAACGTATTATATTTCCATGCATATTTTTAGTGTGACAATATTAAACAAATTTCATATAATATGTATCGGTCGACAACATCAATTTTAATGTAATGGACTATAAAACGGTTCTCTGTATACGCGGAATAAATTCCATATTTCCACCATTTTGAATAAATAAATCGAGCGAGGGTACAATTCGACCGTGGGGCAGTAATTATTTGATTGGAGTCAAGAGCGGCATGTCGAGATATTGGTCGATTGTATTGTTAACCCGCCTTGGTTTCCGCTTGTTCGCTCAAGTGTTTTATTGTTCGGAGTCGCAACGCGCCAGATTTACACCTACAGCGTTCAAGGGTTAACCGTCGAAATATTTATGCACATATTTTACTGAATAATCCGTGCATGTAGAAATTAAATACGAATCAACATTTAAGAGATGAAACTGGTCTATTTTTTGAGCTGCATATCGACAGCTTGACATAAATGCATATTATTAAATTCATGAGTTACTGGCACGTTAAAAAGTTCACATCCGATCGCCGACAAGGTGACAGGAACTAAAAAAACGTCACAAACAAAATGCCAACCCGTAATCCTCTCTATTATGCATATAATTATTATTTCCGACACAACACTCGTATCAAAGAAAATAACAGTTCTTTTTGCATATGCGTTTTCGACGGAAGTGTAAATAAAAAATGTCACCCTCAGGTAGTGCAAGGGTGACCCCGAAGGGTTTTTACGCAGGGGTAATCTGAGATCGGTGTATTGGAGACTTTTTGGAGATGATTATTATGCATGCATTCTCAGGAAGATTTAATCGACACGTCGCCAGAGGCGTATGTGGAGTGTTCTGAAAATATTTCCTGTGGACCCTAAATTTATGAGGCATGAATGGGATTATCGTAACGGAAATTTGTTCAAGTTAATAATAATTATAGTGCAATAACCATAATAAAAAAGTCATTTATTAGTGTTTCTATCTAAGCACTAAATAACAAGTACAAATTTGCTTATAAAGTGATTGTTAATGTCATTAATATTGGGATGTAACCGGTAGCAAATCGTTTTGATCACAATCCAATTTTTTTTATAAAAACCACCTTAGCGTAGAGGGTTGTCTATTGTGTTGTGTGTTTGTTTGATTTTTTATGGGTCTTAGTCCAGGTAATCCCGTGTCCTCTCACGGAAGTGAATGGGTTTTGACATATAAAAGGATTATTTTTTAATAGATAATTAATGATGGCTCTGGTTCATTGGGAAATCAGCGAACTCGTGGTGGGTATTTGCTTTGTGACAAATTTTAATACAAAGTCAACCGAGGTGTGTATATTTTCATACGCAAAATACATTAGTTGAAGCCGAATACCGCAAATGTCTACGGAGTGATGCTTATCAAGGTCTACATAAGAATTTATAAGTTAGGTATATAAAAAAAGAACAACATATAAATATTTACCCCGATAATATATTGATACATAATTAATATTGCTTCATCATAATTACCAGCCTTTGCCTGCCCGCTGTTGGATAGTATCTGCTAAGACGGCTACATAAGACGAATTGGATAGTAAATATTGATAGTGAATACTGTGGATAAAGCGTCAATCCTTTCTTTCTATAGCAAGAAAGTAACCATCTCAAATACTATTTCCGTTCAAGATCATCCGGCGAGGTGTCGCGAAACGTGGACGAAAACAAAACACAGCTGAGAGTTCGTCGACCTACGGCAACGTGGCCGTAACTTTCATTCTTAAAACGAACCAAGTTAGTAACCTACTTTTCATTAATAAGGAGAGCTAAAAAAATGCACGAAGAAAGTATCAAAGATTGAGCGGAGCGCGAACTTTGCTAACAGCCCGCGAAAGCCTCGAGTGGCTATGCCTGTCTTTTGTTTTTACTGTTCCTCACATTTTTGATTTTTGATCGATGAGAGTTTTGTATAATCTTTATCTTTAAGCAATGGATTGTATATTGTAACGTTTAGTTATAATATATGTAATTTAAACTATTTTGTATAATTGATACTGTCAGTATTATAAATGTTATGTTCACTAATAATTGTGGATATACGACCATTTGTAATTTATTAAATAATTAGTACTACTCCACTACGTTGGCAAACCTCAAAGATAAATAAATAAATTCTATAGTCTATGCAGCGTTTGAACTTGTTTATTTCAGTGTGTAGAATATATTTGTTTTGTTTACAAGCTTTATTTCGTAGTCCACACTTATTTTTGGACAATAATTATATATTTATTTATTTAGGCTAGTTTGTTTTTAATTTTTATGTTAGTCAATACTATAATGCCAATGGAATTTTGTTTAACAATATATGACATGAAGAGATTTAGATAACGATTTAGATAACGGGCAATACAGAAAACTAATGAGAAAAAACGAGCATTGTTTTTAAGTAATAAAATCCCAATAAACATCACATTCAGCGAAAAGGCAAATCAGAAAACCGAACTGAAAGCTGGCCGAAAATATTTCCTATCAATTTCTGTTCTTATCGTCCAAATTGGTCCACAATCGCGAAGACAGCGAGGGCTTATCTCCAATATTCCTACGTCAATTTTTCCCGAGTTCCCGCCAGACGCCGAGACGTTAAAAAAATAATTAAAACGAGCGCCGGCGAGAGTGAAAGCGCGCCGTCTGCCCGCGTAATTAGTACAATGGACTTTCCCGACTTTGAACTTCAGATACTATTCCCTTATTTTTCAATTTTGTTTTGTCTTAGGCGCGGACGTCTCCGTTGGAGGCGACCTGTTTTCGTTATACATTTCTAGTTTTATTTTAGCCTCATATATTTTATATTGGCTCATATAATTAACAACTGCATGACTATCTCAGCTCTCAATCAAAAGTGCATCTTGGTACTGATAAACCATTAGACTTTTATTTATATGCAATAATTTTATTAGACAATCGGTAGTACAATAAATGTAGAATTTTGGATTTTACGCAAAACTTACTTACATTTGTTTCTTATAGTTTTAAGAAGTTTCTAAAATTCTTACAGTTATTAAATCTGTCGTTGTGATATAATAAAGATAAAAAAATATATTATAACCAGTAAACCTAGTGTTGGGCGCCCTCCAGTTAAGTGGAGTGATGATATACGCAGTGGCTGGCAGCGGCTGGATGCGAAGAGCTGAAGAACTAGGTAAGTATATCAGTGGCGTGCTGTTGGAGGGGTATATTGACCAGTAGTGGACAGAAACTGATGATACTGATGATGAATAATATCTTGGGACAACTCGCATAAGGGATTAATTTAGACAGAGACTAGACTATGACGAACAGAAAGATGATAAATACATACTTAACTTTCTAAATACGTATTTACATAGATAACTTTACACCCAGATAACAAACATTGGTGTTCATCTTACAAATATTTAGCTTAGACTAAGGCAGTAGACTATGTACAATAATATACATATATTATGAAACAATGTATATAATTATGTTACTCAGTGTACAACAACTGTGTTCTGTTGCTGGTAATATGAAGAAAATTCAGCCGTTAATATGACATGTTCTTATAATTTTTAAAATGAACTATTATACCATATTTATTACACAATCATTAAAATGGTTTTGAAAAAAGTCTATTTTTTAAATTTAGAACATAAAAATTTAAATTTAGAGTTATAATGTTGCTAATGTTGTAAAAAACTTTTGAGTAAATGTTTTAATGATTTATTATTAGTGCAGATTTAATGTTTCATATCTGACATAATTATAATATACAAAATATGCCAAGTAATAATAACATTTATTATTAAAAGTTGTATGAAAAATATTATCATAAATTATACCTAATTTTGTTGCTTAGTTCCTACGTAAAGATGACTTCCAATTTGTTTATCATTTTAATTTAAAATTCGAAATATCTGGCGTTGTTAAGGAAAAGGAATGTATATTAATAAAACATATCGGTGATTGAGTGACGATTTAAAATGTTGTAAACATATAATTATATTTACATCAGTTGAGTGTGGATCATATGGAACTGGGAAACCATACAGGTTCTCGTAGGTACCTTTTCGGCAAACGAATTTTCTCAAGAAACGGCGGATTGCCGAGAGGCCTTACATGCTTTTAATTTACTGAAGCCACTCCTTGTCAGAATCCAATTTTTCCTCTCTTTATTGGAAAGTTGAAAATTAATTCCTGTACCTAATTTCGTTGAGGTGAAATACAAGGTTGTTCGACACACACAGGCGTGCGTGACGCAAATTTCGTTACGTCGACATAGGGTTGCCGAAACTACCCCCCCGCCCGTGGCATCAATCTTCACCCCCGGGGCCACCTACGACCGTATAATACAATAATATATGTCTAACTTTCGGACCGGCCCTGTAGGTAGCTCCGTCCCTGTTTTACTGCCGCGATAAGCGCGGGAGGAAGCAAGACGGACATAGGGTGGGGGCGTCCTAAAGGGTGTAGGGTGTGTGTTGGGGGTGCTATTGAAATTGAAGCGGGGTTTAGGCGCGGATGACGCCTGGCTGGAGAATGGATGGAAATTTCCTCAATTTAGCGTTTTCACCAACAAAGGACGTTGTTTAATTTTTGGTTTTTGTTGAGCCGTTCAGGTGAGGCGCTTGTGTGCTTCCTATATTAATACGTGCGTGGGTTTTATTGTTCGCTTTTTGATTGCTCTATAAAATGTAAAAATATTATTTTTAAAGGATCGGTCTGTAATATCGTACTCTATACATGTTTAATATTATTCCTTTAACTGTGTTGCCACTATTCAATAACATTATTTTAATTTTAATACATTACGTAGATATAATAGTTACAAACACTTGTAACTCTTAATAGTACTGTACGAAAATGACTGCTTTACACCAACTTTAAGCGCGCACAAGGTAAAAAAATAAAAAAAAAAACATTTCAAAGAAATCACTTTCGTATTTAGAACGGCGTGTTATTCCCATAAAATTATAAAGCCGTATCCACAAAACGGTGGAGGCCTAGCGGGCACCAATCTTCGCAGTACACACAGCGCCCCCACAGTAATCTGAACGCAATTAATTAAGCCGCGAGAACTTTTACTGCACCGATTTATATTCGAGACGGGTCGCACCTATTTGTGTTTACCTTTATCTGTGTGCACCTTTATCTCTGTTCGCTTCACTCTGTGACGGGGCTCGGCTAATTTAAAATGGAATCGAGTTTATGGCGTGTAGTGGATCGAATGTGTTTGAGTCCTTATGTTTTCTGTTTTGAAATTATATCATATAAATAAATAATAATCGACCCATTATAATTCCACTGCTGGAACATGGGTCTCCTCTCATATTGAGAGGGTTAAGGCCATA
>DWEC01004005.1:0-10149 GCA_018245735.1 Microceris miodesmiata | reverse complement strand
GGCATGTCTGGCTCGGGTTGTCGTCGAAATACCGTTCATTAAGTCAAACGATGAAAATATATTATCACGTTTTTATCAACATAACTTAATATTCAGTTGTTTGTTGCTGTGCTTTTTCTTTGTCCTTAATATAATAATATTACATCATTACACCAGGTCTTCTATGGGTGGGTAGAGAACGCAAAGTGCCAAATATATCTATCCTTGCAGACCTAATGTGGATTATAAATATAAGGCTATGCTGATGTTAAATGTACTAGCGAATTTAAAATGTTTTTATTTATACTCTGTATAACTATTTGTCAACCTTTTCCTTTTTCTTGGGCTTTTTTTATAGATGTTAGGTGAATAGGAAACAAGTATTTGTATTGTATGATATTAGTTTGTTAAGTACCATCTGTACATAGGAGCCAGATATTTCATTAAGCACAAAGAATAAAAAAATATTTTCGATCTTGAAAATATGTATTTAAAAAATGGCATTGTTTCATGTTGGAAATTCTATGTGTATGTCTCTGTCTATGCCAAGTATTTTATTTGACACTTCAAGGATCTATCAGATTAAGGAAAATCATTGTGAGCTGATTGCTTAATGTTTTCTTTAAACTAACATTTGAATACACTTGTGAAAATTTGCAACTGATAGTCCCTCATCGCACACCCACTATCAGCTTGTCTGGTCAGCCACTATCAGCTTGTCACTGCTGGACAATGACAATGCCTCTCCAATGGCACGCCACAGAGTTTGATCTTCTGCTGGAGCAGACGCATTTGGGAGTGGAGACCCTGACTTGGTAAACATAGTGTAGGCCATCCTCCAGCTAGGCGCAGAAGTGGCTGGCAGTGATTGGATTTGTCATCAACAAGTTATAATACCTAGTGTAATATTAATAATTATATACTTCATAGTGCTAATCAGTGGTCTGAGCATTTTAGAGTAAGACTATAAAACTAACATTAAACCATGAGTCAATGTTAATCATATTTGCAGGTAAAACTATTGTTTTTGGAGTTATTTGGTGATGATGACGAAGAAGAACTTATGTCTCCATTGAACGAGACTCCAGAGTTTGTTTTCAGTTGTAAAGAACGTATAGCGCCTTGGGTGGTGAAAGTTCTAACACCATATTATATTAAGGGTCGGATAAAAGGAAAAGCATTATTTAAGGCGCTATCAAAACATCTTATTAGACTTATATACCAATGTAGTCAATATCCAGGTTTGTTGCTTTTGTGCCATAAGTTGCTTTATGCAATCAAAAGTTATATTAGATGTGAGATAAATGTTGATGAAACATTACATTGATAGATTGTTACTTATTATCAATTATGGTCTCAACCCTACTGTAATGTAGAATAATTCGCATTAAAGTATTTCCCACTCTTATCCTGGTAAATTCAGGTCTATGGTCAATCATAGCGTAAATCAATTGAAAATCTTAGTACTTCTCTCTTTTTCATTGCTTTGGATGAATTGTTTCAAGTTGCAGGTATTATTACAGTGACATACTCAAATATTGGTACCTCTTGATTATTTAATAGTTTTCACTGACTGAGGGCCATTGTTGGATAGTTCAACAATATTGTTATTGAAATATGCAATTTTATTTTTCAGAGGAATATGAGGTACATGGTTTTGTATCAGATTTTCTAAAAAGTCACAAAGTCATTAGATGTGAGGCAGATTATAAGGAATTCAGAATAATGAACATTTAACATAACAATATTATGTGTAGTGAATATTCTGTATATATTAAACTTGTTAAAACTGGTGCCAAACGTACCATAGATGTAAATATGGCTGATGTTTAACGTGGGTAAATGGAATGTGTAAATCTCTGTAGCAAAATTATCACTACCTACACCACGCTTTTTTGATCACCCGATTACTTGATACAAGGAAAATTTAAATAAGATTATCATAATCACAATTGTAATTGTGCCATATACTCTTGTGATGTTCAAAAACTGAGACTTATTATTAGTCAAGACTGTATCGACGCCCATTAACGCTGATTATCCTCAATAATTCAAACTTGGTAGTGTGCTGTGCAGTAAGTATTTGGCAAGGAACAGAAAGATAACGAGAATAAAGCATGGTATTGCCAAGAGAATGCTCGAGCAATTGGAAAGTGGCTCGCTAAAATGAAACCTACTTTTCCATGCCTGTATCGTGTTGTTCGTTATCTGTACTATTGTGAATCTACCATACTACGCATACGGCTCGGCAAACGTAGGACTCCCACCATCCCAGCGGGATTACGATCTGCGAAAGGCTGCAGGCACATGCTGGATCCGACAAATCGAAAGCAGGGTGCGATGGCGCTCATTGTGGGAGACCTATGTCAAGCTGTGGACTGAAATAAGCTGATGATGATGACGACGATACTACGCTAAACCACACCACACCAGGGAATGCTAATGATTGAGGAAATCAAGCACTCTCACTCTCGCACACTCTTGTGATTTGTATGCTCAGGCAAGCTCTATCGTTTCCTGAGTCTGTGACATCACTCAAGCAATGTACAACAATGACAAGATCTGTACTTGGCTAGTTTCTAGAAATACTTAGGGAATCCCAGTATACTTTAAGAGTCCATCTGCTAAATGAAATTAATCGCGCAGCAGTGCAGCAATACCATATGAAAGACAATGGAACTTCCATGAAGTTGCCAATTAGGAAACTGAGTTTTAATTCTTTAAAAAATAATGATATAGTACTACGCACATTGAAAAACTCATAAATAGGCGTACTAGTTCCATGAACTTAGCATCATATAATGCAGGTTTCCTTCTCATCCATGTTGTCCTATGGTTAATAATGGGTAATCAAAACAGAATGTACACAAATTAGCAAACAGTACAATGGAATACGGCAGAACTGAAACAACACTCTATATGAGAATTTTATTCATCCTTCAATTATAAATGTGACATAGCCAATTTAGCAGAAAAAATATGCCTAGTATAATTTTGATATTCTTATCAAATGTGGTTGATCCCCACCCTTCGAGAGAGGCAGCAATGTAAGATAACTATGAAGTTCTTTAGTACTAAGAAAACTAAAGGCATTCTTTGAAACTGTACAATTGAATTAAATGTGAATGAAAACAATGGAAATTGTAATAATCACTGTAATTAAAAATGTTATAACATTTTAAACTGTTTTATTTAACAATATTCCAACATTATGTTTTACTTTTTTTAGATAAAGGTGAACTTTCATCTGATGAAGTCCTTTTTGATGATTGAGTGAACCAAGCTGTTAAGGGTTTTTGTAATATCTTATTTTTTGTTTCCAATGTGATCTCCTTATTACAATCTTTTGATTTATTCCTCGAATTGTTAACTGCTGTTGATACTTTGTGCCAGGACAGTATGTTGATAGGTTTTAGATAAGCCAGAGCTTTTTCAGGCTCAACATTATCTCCATCTAGCCATGCCTGCAATAGATAATTTCAATTACTTATATAGATTTGCTTATACAAGATGAATAATACCTTTTAGGAGTTATTAATCTAGGTAAGTTAGTTCAAAGAGAGACTTCTCATTCTAGTAGTACTGGCTCATGGATGAGTCATAAAAATAAGTGTAAACAGGCTCTATAGTTTTTAAGCATACCTCATACATTACACAACACATCATTTAATGCATAACAAACTTGTTCATCATACAGGAAATTGAGGTTTGATTCTACTTAAATAAATTAAATTCTATTATTATCTAATATTTTCTACTTAAATAAATTAAATTAAAGATTACTATAATTTTTATTTAAATTTGTCATTTTTAAGACTTTAATCTTAGATAGAGTCAACCTAATATCACTATTGGAATTGATGATTAATTTGTAATCGCTGTCAACATAGCTGAATTAATTGATGATTACATACATCAATCTGATCCTGAGAGTTCAAAATGGCTGGCATCCTGTGGTGTAACCAGTTCAGTGTGCTGTTGGATTCCATAGTTATAACTGCATATGAATAAACTATTGTGTTGTTTTGTTGCCACACATTGTACAAACCGGCAATGTACAGCAGTTTCACTCCTTTCCAGCCTTCCAACTCACTATATTCATTTTTCCATGTTTCAGGTTCATCTATCTAAAAATATCAATTGTTAATAGATATGTACTGTCGTTCTATTATAAATTACAAACAACACACAGAGTGTGAGGCTGTTATAGTATTGAATACGTTTTCCAATTTCAAGGTACCTACATACTTACATAAGGCCATGACTTTACTTATACAGTAACATTTAAATTTTGCCAACCGATTTTGTGTACTCTGGACATTTCATTAAAATGTGATTCCAATTACCCGATCAGGAGATAAAAGTTGATATACATGTTAATAGGAATATACACAATAGTTTACCTTAACATTTTCATCCTGATGTGCATAAATGTAGTATGGTTGCTTAACCTTTGTTTCCACTGTTGTCTGCCATTCATAAAAACCCTCAACAACAATTATACATCTACCGCCGTTGTTAAGGATTGGGCTATATAATTTTGAACTTTTTATGTTTTCTAATCGACAATTGTTGGTAGACAAATTATGTGTTTTATAGTTACCCTAACGAAAGATAAAAGGATTTAGTAAATAGATTCTTTATTGGAAATTTAAGTGTATGAATAGTTTTCAGAACCTTATGCCATGGAGGTATTATTCCCCACATCATAGGTTTCAAAATCCTATTGGTTTGTGTGGCATTCTTGTATTTACTGGCCGACACTAAGACTGGAGTAACATCAGTTGGAGCAATGTTGTAGGAAGGTATATATTTTTTTCCGTCATTGCTTTCATCTAACCAATCAGGCTTTGTATAAGGATTTGAACTATTTGAATCTTTCGACTTGTAAGCGCAAGCACAGCGAAGTTCCTTGTCACTCAGCGATCTAAAAACATTTAGCAATGCAATAAAATGTCTAGTTTATTGGAACGAAGTTCCTTATTAGTTTTTTATATCGGTAAAGTAGAAAAAGTACTCACAAACCAGTCCGTCCGCACATTATGAATAATCCTGCCACAAATTTATATTTATAAATATTTTACTTTCAAAATAATATCATTTGAAGCTAAATATATAATAATGCGGTTTTAAATCGTTACAACGTTTGGCGCCTTGCGATTTATAGTACTAAAGTCAGACTATTAGTTCATTATCATTTAGTAAATTGATAGCCGTAACTAGGGCCGTCCGATTCAAGTAAGTACTCGATACTTTTCTTTCGATACCAAGTAATTTTGGTATCGAATGAATTCATTCGATACCAAAATTACAGTCTCTTTGTTCACTTTTAATCACTTTCGGCTTAGGGAAGGCAAAAAATTACTTCACAAACGAATATTATACACGGAATACACTAGACTTTGTTGACATCTGACGTAACGACAAAATGGCGGCACACAAATTAGTTCCGATTTTGGTTGCGCACAGAGTTACCTTGCGCGCTAAACTACTATGAACTAATAAACTGGTATGACTGGTATGAGCAGGTATCGATGCTTTGGCGGTATCGTAACATCCCTAGCCGTAACTGGATAAAATAATGTTCCAATATATTGTGTACTAATGATTAAGTGCAATAATAATTGTTCCTCATCTCATTTGTATTCCGCAACTTATACTTTCAATGGCAGCAGCAGTTTGTACTTAAAAAATAAAAATACATTCAAAACTGTATAATTATATTCTTTGATATAAAGTAATTTTAATGTAGGTAAAAAAATACCATCAACATGGATGAATCAAGTATTCATACATAATTCTAAAAGATAAATCAAATTGACAGTCAAAATGTAATCTATATCTCAGAACTGTCAATTGTGTATAGTTTAAAAACTACAGTGAATGTCAAATTAGGCTTATAGCCTTAAACGCGTAGATAGAAAAAACAATATTTTAATTGGCTTCCCTTATAAAGAGCATATAAATTTACGTTTAATATTATAATTTTATAAAATGGGCATCGCTTAGTGTGGTTATTTTGAAACATTGCCTTTCAAGCAACCATCATGTGGAAATATGTATCACGTCGTATCAGAGATTCGTTTGAGAGGAGTATTAACCATTTTGATAAACGTAGTTCCACTGGAGTTGTGAACTCGCCAAATGGCTTGTCCGAGGACAAGGACAACCGTGTAGTGTCGCCGTGCAACTGGTTCCGCTCGCGAAAATGTTGGAATTCATACAAAGACGATAACAATGCTAAAAGCAAACGATTTAATTTCGATCATCTGAATTGTACTTGGATTAGTGCCATAACATGGGTAAGATAACTGTTTTATTTTTAGTGTGCCTTTTTGTAGCTATTTATTTTCCCCTGTTCATATGATTACATCGTTGATTATTTAATGCAATGTGGATTGTGGTGCCACCCATACGAAAAACTAACTGCTTTTGATTAACCAAGTTTTTATAGGAAAAAATGTGTTATTGAAATTTTTGATGATTTTTTTTTATAATTTAAGTGTTTTATTTTGAAATTAAGTCTCCAATTATCAACAGAGGCTTATCAGGGTGTCTGTGTGAAAATAAAATTTTACATTTCAAATTTTAAATAATAATACTCTTTATTGCACACCATGAAGGAAAACAAATAAGTACAGGACAATACAATTCATGGTCTTATCTCTTAATTAGTAGTTACTTCCAGACAGCTGGATTTATAAACAATGTAATGTAATCTCTTACATGAGGATAACATGATGATAAAGGAAGATTATTTTTTTTTATTAATATGTTGGTTGCCATAGCTTTACAAGCCATGTCTATCAACATAATCATCATTGTCAACCTATTTCCATCCACTGCTGGTCATAGGCCTCTCCAATAGCACACCATTGAGCTTGATCTTCAGCTCATCACTCCTAATTGCTGCCAACCACACAATGAATGATAAAATATGCCAGTATAAAAATATGTCAGTGTATGTTATATAAATATCGATGGGTCCAGAATAAACGTGTTACATAGCCTACCTACTCCGAACCGGCGGATTTCCAAGAATGAGGATCGCTGACGTTGCTTCAACACACACAGCTATATTGCAATGTCCAAACAGCTGAGTCTTCACTTCGCGCGGCCATATCACCCACTACCTCAGAGCAGATGGTAGTTGGTTGAGTTCAGTTCAATCAGGACCATCTTAGTAGTTAGGTTAGTAAGAATGTAGTTCATCCATTGGACACATTCTTACCTAGGTTAGTTAGATTTAGGCATTAGAATATAATCAGTCAATTCCTAATCTAACATTGATAGGAATTAGAGCACTACAAGATGTAATTGTAGTTGTTTTATTAATTAAATTAGTTATTAGATTTAATCTGGCCTTTTCTTGGAACCTCCGGCGGCGGCAAACCTAACTCACTACGTTTGTTATTATTTACTTCACATTCAGTGTTGTCAAATTCACTCAACTGTCAATTGTCACAAGTGTCAAGTGACAACCATATTTGTTCTTTGACGTTTGACAAGTGTCAGATGGCGTTGTGAATTTGCTGCGTAGCTTTAAGATTTATCCATCCTCCATCGTAAAACATCGATTTAATTTATTCCTGTTTTATTATTACAAAATGTTAATTTTTTTTCTCTCCCTTTCAGTTACAAGTTTATTGTTATTAGTATTGCTATTATTATAATTTTTTTGTATCATTACTTGTGTCATTACCATTACTGTTACTTTTAAGTTGTTTAATATAGTTGTTTTTGATTTATCCGCAGTCAACTATTGTTAGATGGGTATCCCTGGATGATATAGCAGGTATTTGCGTTAGTATAAGTGGCACCGATAGCCATGCCCATGCAATATTAATTTCCCAGAGCTGGTTAAAACCATCTTTGCATTAAAACCTTTTCCCGTTGCCTGGTTTTGTGCTCCTACGCAATGCTCGTTTGGGTAAAGCAGGTGGCGGTGTTGCTATTTATCTACGAGGGTCAATTCAATAAAAAACGCTACTCGCATCTCCTTCTCAGTATTCGGCCTCCTCGGAGTTCCTATTTTTGGAAATTAACATCAAGGGTATTAAATGCGTTCTAGGTGTAGTATATTGTCCTCCTTCTATTGATTATTTTGCTTCCTTAGAAACTGCTTTTGACAATATTGGATCTGAACACGCGCATTACATAATCATGGGGGACTTTAACACCGACTTATTAAAGGGCTCGCCCCGCACTCTCAAGTTTCGTAATATAATTGAGTCAGTTAATTCTTTCGTTATCGGCAACCCATTGTAACATCGACAAAGAGGATTTATGATCAAGCCAAGAGGCTTGATCATATAATCACACCTTGTCCTAACCAAAAGACATACACGGCCAACTGCCGGCACCGGGATTCTCAAGTCATGATCTTTTATATGCCTCTTACAAGCTCAAACCGCCCAAATATACCCCAAGAATAGTCCAATTGCGGTCTTATGCCAATAGTAACCTTGATCAGCTGAGAAGAGACGCTTCTAACATAAACTGAGCGCCTATTCTGGAAGCCACCACGTTAGATGTCAAGATCAGTCTATTTAATAACTCGGTTATTGCTTTATATGATAGGCATGCTCCTCTACACAAGGTAAGATCAAAGCGTTCCCCGGCAACTTGGATAACAAAATAAATAATAATGGCTATGTCGAGGAGGAACAGAGACTTTTCCAAATATAAAAAACGCCAACTATAAAATATAAGAACGCAGTGACGACAACTGGCTGAGTTTTAAGAAGGCACGGAATTGCTGTAACCAGATGGTACGAACTGCCAAACGCCGATATATCCATGATAACATCTATAATTCTTCTCTCCCTAATGTGTGGAAATGTCTTAAGTCTCTTGGCCTATGTAAACCTTTTTCTTTGGATTGTGGGTCAACTTTAACGCTTACTGACATCAACAGCCATTTCTCTTCCTCTTCTAAGCTTGATCCTGCAATCCGCTCTCATACGATCAGCTCTGTTTCTTCATTGAAGGCTCCTTCTTCATCTACCCTTCAGTTATCTTCCATCAGTCCAGGTGAGATTAAAAAGGCCATCTCTACTATCCGATCCAGAGCCGTGAGATGTGATAGCATAAGCATAAATATGATTATCACTGTCCTTGATTACCTCCTTCCTGCATTGACCCATGTAATAAACTTTTCTTTAGATACCGGACAATACCCATCACTCTGGAAGAAGGCCCTAGTCCGTCCTCTACCTAAAATACCTAACTCTACGCTACCAAATCATTTTCGTTCCATTTCTATTCTCCCGTACCTATCTAAAATTTTGGAAGCCTGTGTGCACAAGCAGATATCCGCATTTATCTTAAATAATAACCTACTGAGCGTATATCAGTCTGGGTTCCGTCCTGGTCACAGCACCACCACTGCACTTATAAAAGTCACTGATGACATTAGGAAATACTTGTTGATTTTTCGAACGCTTTTAACAGAGTCAACCACGAAAGCCTTATCTCCATCCTTGCTTATCTGCGGTTTTCCCCCACGGTTCCGGAATTGTTCACTATCTTCGCGGCCGACGCCAGCCAGTTTGCTCGGGGCAGCAGTGCTCCGAATGGGCTGACCTTGGTACTGGTGTGCTATACTTTCTCCCATAGTATTTTCTATCTTTATAAACTCTATCACTTCCATTGTAGATTGTTCGTATCATCTGTATGCAGACGACCCGCAGATAAATGTGGAAAGGAATATCGACTATCTTGACTCAGCTATCAATCGTTTAAATTACAATCTGGGGGTTAATTGGGACTGGTCTAGTCGCTATGGTGATGCTGATAATGCTTCTAAATATCAACCTATACTTGTGGGTAGCTCTCGACTATTGGCTAAGGTGGATTACCAATCACTACCATTTATACACTACACTGGCAAGCGCGTTTGCCATGTCAGTAAAAAAATGAACCCTGCCCTACCTTCACTGTACAGATTAAAAAACTTTATTCTTCTGAAGACGAAACTCATGGTTATCCAAACACTATAACCATTTTTAGGGTTATAGTGGGTGAACGTTAAAATAGGTAAAATAGTTCTTAAATAATCCATTATTTGCGAAGGTGTTTTAATAAACATGAAATTAATCCTTATCCAAATGAATAAGTTATTTATCACAGGCACTTATTTTTGAACATAATCGCCCTTGACAGTATTTC
>DWEC01004004.1:0-10150 GCA_018245735.1 Microceris miodesmiata | reverse complement strand
AAAATCTAAATTAGAAAATTTTGTAGTGTTCGACCCGGGAATCGAACCCGGGACCTCCCGATCGGCAGTCGCACTTGAAACCAACACGACCAACGAGGCAGTCAACGAGGATCTATACTATTTTGGTGGAATTTAATAACTGTCACTTATTGGCAGACAGACATTACATTCCAGACATGTTTCTACTAATTGTAAAGTTTACATATCGCATTAAAATGTAATTAGCAAAGATATAATGGAACGCAATGAAACTTAGGGCCCAGGCTTAAATTTTAAATTAATTAATTTATAAAAATGTTTATAGCTTTGATTACCCACTTCTTAAGGACCTTTTTTCTTGAATGTTAATAAGATAGTATTTGATAATTAGGACGTATGTGTATAATTAATTTTTTCTCAATATCTAAGCTATTATCGTATCGTAATTTAATTGCCATGAATACATCATAATTTTAGTACATTAAAATGGAGGGTCCATGATATTACCCCGCAGAACTCCTAAGTCAAAATTTAATGCCACCCTCAGTGTACCGCATGCATTATTCATGAACTCAAATGAAACCCTTATTAAAGAGGGAGATAATTATCGTGGGCTAGCTGACAGTGAAAGCGTCTACTTGACACTTATCCAGACGTCTGTCAAATACTAACTGACAGGCAAGAGTCAGACTGATCGGTAGTTGGGTAAAGTCATTTCATTTCGCTTTCTAAACAACCCGTTGGTTGATTTGTCGCCGTACAATTCAATATTATTTGAACATATTGCTTGTTATATGTAGGCTTATGTTATTGTACGATTCGTAAAGCACTTGGAAGTTTAATCGCTAAACGCGAAATTATCTTTTCGCTTGCATGTAAGTATTATAACATAATTTTGTTACAAAAAACTGTATTAAAAATGTAAATGGACTATATTGGATTATTGGAATAAATTTTGCAACTGAATATTAAATCACAGTGACTTCCAGCATTAGTAATATTGTTTCCACGGTAATTGATAAGAGAATCATAACAAAGTTTACGTCATTTATAAATTGAATTTTCCGCGAATTGGACGTTTAGTATAACATTGAAATTTTTTGTACATACATTAATATGACCTGTTAACGCTGTTTTGATAATTTTAAATTGTAATTTAAGATCACATGTAACACAAGTAACATTTAGGTCACTTCATGCAACATTCAACACAAATTCAACCAAACGCGAGTATTTTTCTGTACAAAAATCTCTTTTATGTTACACAAAAATAAAAAACCAATTTACAAAAAGGAGCTATATACCTACATATGTATGGATGTTTTAAGAGAATTCACATTCAATGCTTCATAACAATTGAATGGACTGGGCCATATTGATGCAAATATTTCAACCACGGTTTTTACCACTTCTCATATTTTTTCTTATTTATTTGTGCCGTCAACCCCGACGAATTTTAGAGCTACAACGAATATATGCCGGGCGTAAAAAAGATTTGGAACACAAAAAATATATTTTAATACATTCGAGTAGTTTAATTTTAAAGATTGATCGCAATGATGTAGTCTACTGATACTTCGGGTAGGTTCTTACATGTTACTGGATGGTGTAGGTAAATGTTATTAGTAAATACTAACGATTTATCCCTGAATGGTTAGTACTTACAAATAATAGTTTTTCTCTATTTATCTATAGATAGTTAATCTTCTTATTAACCTTCTCTTATAAATCTTCTCTTGTCGATGTCATGACTTATAGAATAATATTAAAAAAAAATAAAACAATAAAATTAATATTTATATATTTTAGAAAAGCGATATAGAATTTACTCGTATTGTAAAATATTATATTTATTACATATTAACCAATTGGATGAAAGTTACAGAACTGAAGCAAATAAAACGTGTATTATAAATAATTGGTCTCTTATACATAAAATTTTAAAATACTTTATTCCCCTTTAAAATCCCCTTTAAATAAAAATACGACAAACTTCGCAATATTGTTTTAAAGTAGCTTTTAAACTATTCATTTTTAATTTTTTATTTGACTTTGAGCACCAAGGACTCCTTCGCCGCGACTTCTAAGTTATTCGCTTGAAGAACGTCTCTGAAATAAAAAAAGTGTATTAATCTTGCGACGCCCGACTCAAATTAGTCTGTAGTGATGTTTATTAATTGAGGGTGCCTATGAAATGCGATTATCAAGCTTCATCATAACTATGCCGAATTAATCTACGAGATTGTTCCTATTAATCGAGCAATGACCACATTTTAGTTAAGGATATCCACGCAGACATGAATGTTTCCGTTTTAAGCAGATCGCAAAATACCCGAAAATCTCATTGATTTTATCATAATGCTAAATCATGCCCTACCATCTTCTTGCTACGTTGCTTGTGAAAGTAACAAATATTGGTGGGAGAGTTCTTTTTTACTGATGTTCTTAGACACAAATTTTAATATGTCTGATTCCTTTAGGAAACAAAGAACCAGGACGTAATAATGTTTAAGGTATTTAAAGGAATAATGTTTAAGGTAAGTAAATAATGCATAGACGATTTTTTATCACGTACAGTCATATACTATACGCTTTTATACTGTTAGTGGTCACAAAAAGCCTAAACTTTTTTAACTGTTCCATTTGGTGCATATTTACGTACATCTTCTGGGTTAAAGCGAACTGTTTACGAATGTAGCAAAAAGTCGAGAATTCATTGTCCTATAAATCACTGTGAGCCTTACGGTCGTATATTATTTTCTCCTAGCAAGAAATAGAACTGAAAACATAGTTCTTTTGCGTGGATACCGTACAAACAACAAACCACAAGCTGAAAATTTTGCCAATTAGTTTTCTTTATAATGAAGACAAATTTGTGAATTATGGAGTAGAAAACATTTTTCTGTGGATGATAATATTCTAGTTAATAGATACAATTATTTGAATCTAGTTGAAGGCTCATTTTAATAGTATTTGCAAATAGTACTATGTACATAAATGTAGGTAAATTTGATCTGTTCTTTTTAATAACAATAATTAAGAAAAAGGAAGAGAAAATTAAAGTCATAATAAAAAATTATTGTTGCTTGAAAAATGATTTCATCTGACTTATATATCTTACCCTCAAAAGCGAACTGATAAGAAACGGTGTACCTTATCGTCACCGGATAACATCCGTTTAAAAGTATCAGAGCTGAACATCCTGTCTGTCAATAACAGGCCTGAGTCACTCGTCAGTTGTCAGGAAAAACCGAAATTCAACAGAACTGTAATATTTGAGTGATCCGACGAAATACTTTCGATAAGATTTTTATACATTCTTCAAATTATAGAATGTTCGGGAAAAGGATTGAAAGAGAAAATGTGAAAGATTACCAGAATAATGATAAGAGATAAACATTAGTATTTTCTTTTTTCGACAAAATGTTACACGTGTTGTAGCGAAATTGAATCATTACGGTTCTTACCCCTTGTTCTTCGAAGATTGAATACTGCTAACAACAACCTTTACACGTTTATCGACGTTTTCGAAATAACGGAGATCAATGGTGTATGCCTCGTCTTTCAAATTGATGACAACTACATACGCTTCACGTTTATGCCATCTGAAATTTTTAAACACCTTCATTATAATCATTAGCCCTTTTATCATTGCACTGTTGAATGTGGATCTCCTCACGGACTAAAGATGGTTAAGAACATAGTTTTGAATAACTACAACATATAATACACATAAAATATTCCTTAATACGTATGCCTGAGAAACGGTTTGTTTCCCGAAAAACTAAATAGTTTATAATCACGACTTCGATTGTAAGGGATAAACATGAATAATTCCCACATGCTCTTTAATGTGATCTTTCTTTAATCTTTACGTAGCCTGGGGCCTTTCTTAGCTTCTAGTTATCTTAGCAATTAATTTAAACAACATCCATACAACAGTTTTGATATGAACATTCACCCAACAACAATATAACAATTATATGAACAATATCAATTCAAACAAATCATTTCATCCATACAGATACTGTAGTATGTAAAGAGAATTAGACTAATATTTCCATTCATGCACATTCATTCAACAAACATGTTCCAATCGATGCATCCACGCGTGTATTTGATCATTCAGTAGGTCAAGTTCAAGTGGATCGTACGTTGAGCAATTGATATTATTTTGTACCCACTCATGCTGTCTGCATATGACAGTTTAATCTGACTCGTAAAGAACCGATCACTCGCTTAAGGATTAGGGAACTGATACGGCCTGCCATTACACAATTCTTGTGCCGTGATCATGCTACTTATGATACCTTAATATATATGTATGTATTTAGTTGTTACCCAGTTGATTGAATCCATATAGTAATAATCTAGATTAGATGCAATTGAATAATTATCAGCTCAAAAATGTACATTTTTTATAATTTCATTAATATAAACTAGTTAAACAAATTCATCACACCTTCTAAATGCGAAGACTCCCGAGTTAAAAGCAATAGATTCATATCGACCGTAACGGAAAGTTGGTGTCGTACGCAAATGTGCCAAAGTCTTGTAAACATTCAAATGAGATCGCTCGGTCTGCTTTTGAACTTCTACGTTCAAAGTTTCATAGCCATCTGCGACAGGTAGCCAAGTCTTGTCGGAAGATGAAAACCCTAGAATGTAGTATTTAAAAGTACATAAAAACATTTATAGTACTAATGGGAATTATGAATCAAGATGAATGTTGTTTTAATAGGTTTGAAGTCTAATGTTGTTTGAATTGGACGTCTTTGGTTTCGACACAAAATGTTATATATAATATATATTTTGTAAGAAAATTTTCTACCAGCATTTTTGTCGGCGCTCCACTGAAACGGTGTTCGCTCAGGATCTCTGGAGGATTTCCAATAATTGATTGGGTCGTCGGTGTTACATCCGCTTGGATCAACCGTGTCTTCCCAGCTTACGTAACCATCGACCATGCCAATTTCCTCACCCTATTGATATTTAATTATCTACTTAATAATTACTCGACAGCGGAGCTGATTACTCTTTATTAAAATTGTTCGTAAGGCTTACCATATATGTAACAGCAATCCCTGGAAGCAATAACAGTATCATGTTCATACCATCCACCAGTTCTGGACTATACCTAGAGGCGATCCTACTATTGTCGTGATTACCACCCTGTCGAACAAACCACATTAAGTAAATTGGCGTGTTGAAATATACGAATTATTTTTGATTTAAAATTTTATACTATATGTATTTTGAGAATTACTAACCACCCAATTCGCTTGTTTCTTCAACGGTTTGAAAGTGAGGAATTTATCTAGTGCATATTTAAATTCAGCAGCAGTTGATCCACCATTGACTTCACCAATCAGAGCAAAATTAAAAGGCATCTGCGCTCCTTCACGTTCACCTTCGCCGAAATATTTCATAATGATGTCAATACTCGAATACGCTTCTGTCATCATGATTCTTGTTCTGCCATCACTTTTCAAAAATTCATCACACACATCTCTCCATTGATACACCATATCAAATGTCTCATCTTGATCTTTTGTATAGATATGGTTAAGATAGTCGTAGTTTTCAGGGTCATCTGTACTATATCCAGATAAGGGCTCATCTGGATACTTATTGCCGAATTTAGTCTTATCTACTTCAAATAAATGAGCAATAGCGTCAACCCTGAAACCATCGACGCCTTTGTTCAGCCAAAACCGTAAGACATTCTTCATTTCTTCAACCACATCGGAATTCCGGTAATTAAAATCAGGTTGGCCGATTACGAACTGATGTAAATAGTACTTGCCTACCTCTTCTCTATATTCCCAAGCACTTTTACGAAAAACGCTGTTCTGTAAAACATTAAGACGATTTAATATTTAATAAGAATTGTATATGAAAACTAGGTTGAATGTAAAAGAAGTACGTCAGGTTTGTAAGAATAGAGATATTAGGCAACCGGTTCTTTCTACCTGCTCCGTAAAGGTCTCGACTTTATCATACAACAATAATATACACAAATATATGGATCATTTTTTCGCAATAAGCATTTACAATAGTTACCCAGTTGTTCGGCGGATGCATAACTCCAGATTCATCAAGTACGCCATCTTCCCAAACAAAATAATCGTAATATTTCTCGTTACCTTTCAGTGCCTCTTGGAACCAAACGCTCTCATTACTGCCATGGTTTGGTACAAAGTCAAGAATGATTTTAATATCTGAAATAAGTCAAATTAAATTATTTATTTATCATTATTATACCATGTTTTCCCGTATTCCATTCAAACATTTATTTTTAATTTATATCTACGCATTTAACAGTAATTAAAATTAGATTGAAACAGTCTCGGCTTCTTAGAAATAATGAGCATAGTAGTTATTAGTTACATTATACTGTTCCGTTGAATCATACTCGTAGAATTGATTTTTGTTCGGAATATGATTAATATTTTTTCGCAGTCACTTCATGCATTGTTCTATCTCAAATTACACCAATATCTTTTATATGCCTGACCTTATTTCTATAAAATAAACAACGGAAAATTACTACAATAATTCCATTACTCTTTCATGTTATCTGAATTCGTCTTTTACTCTTTGATGCCCTTGCGAAAATAAAATAATTTTTCGAAGATTCTTTTGTTGAAAGAATTGTTTTATTTGTTAAATGAATGCAATGCATATAATTTAAACCATATTTATGTTTCAATAAAATTTATATTACCTAGTTCTTTTGCTTTCGCTATTAACATTTCAAAATCTTCCATTGTGCCATATTCTTCTTGAATATCGTAAAAATCTGCAATGTCGTATCCAAAATCGTACATCGGCGACTTGAATATCGGTGACAGCCATGTTGCTCCTACGCCGATTTCTTTCAAATATTCCAATTTAGAAGTAATACCTGTACGTATTAATTTGAGAGAAAATAATTACGTTCCGCATTTTCTGCACAACACCTTTTAAAAAA
This sequence comes from Microceris miodesmiata, assembly GCA_018245735.1. NCBI lineage: Eukaryota > Metazoa > Arthropoda > Insecta > Lepidoptera > Hesperiidae > Microceris > Microceris miodesmiata. The sequence goes on along the minus strand of DWEC01004004.1, from coordinate 3,198 downwards.
CATCACTAATATCTCTTGGTACAATGGAATTTGATTACTTCGAAATGCTATATCGTCTCAAAGTTTTTGTTGAACGAAAAAATACTCAACAGAATGGCATTGGTACATAATTTCAATGAAATAAAAATCAACGAGTTTAAGATCTGTATTCGTTATAGAAATCTTAGAAAAAAATCTTCTAAATGGTCAATTGATTTGACGAAGCGCCCACTTTTATATATTAGAAAAAGGCTCTGTAGTTTATGATGATGAAACTCATACAATAGCTTGCTACAATAAATATGAAACATTATTATATATGAGATCATTTTATGCCTGTGGTTTTATGACAATAGTCTTAGACAAAGAGTAATGAATACTAAAACAGACAGCCATCATCATAACGAAGATAGTCATGGACGGTAATATAAGTTCTCCAGACATTTTAATTTATTAATAAAATTAAATGTTATTTTAATTAACATAACTTTAGAATCGTTACATTAAAACTTACTCATTTACACGAGTGGAACAGCGTACTAAAAATTATACTTTTAACAAGAATATTTGAAGATGTATTTGGTGATGAAAATACTTTTTTATTTTACCATCATATCTTTGTAGTGTTATAGTTTGTGCTGTATTGGTAATATCTCCGTTTATACATTAATACGTTTTGTATTTTTTTTGATTTTGTTATGGGTTTAAGTACTTGACGTGAGATAAGTTTTTCTTTAATTAAACTCCGAAACACTTCGGCCATTTTATTATTTGGTAATGGATGTACTTTCAAACCTATTTTATAACATTTTCTGTCCCTAAGGCTATTTATGAGTACATATTGATCTAAAATCGTTATATGTAATTTTCGAGTAAATTATCCCCTCGATGTCTGCTTTCCAGTTTCACCATACAATTAATTTATATGACATACCATAGACCTTATAATCCATAACTACGTACTTGTACATAACAAGATATTAACATCGCATACCTTTCAAATCGCCAATTCCGTCACCATCACTGTCCATAAACGACCTCGGGTATATCTGGTAGAAGATTGTCTCCTCCCACCAATCCAAACGCTTGTCTCCACGGGCCAGGAGAAGAAGAAATGGCAGCAGTAGAAGAAATTTCATCTTCGAAAAAAAGTGTGCGAAATTTTTGGTAATTTACAGCAATTTGTGGAGACATATATTTATTCCCATTGAATTGATAAAAATGTGACTAAAAACACTACAGATAAACAATGCACTGAGAGGAGTTCTATAAAACGCAAATGATATTTTTCAATGGGCAAATCTGGACTAATGCCCAGTGGCCGCGGTACACTCATTCTAAATTTAAATCTTGTCGTATAGTTCAAACAAATCCGTTGAAAACCTATAGTTGTCGGATGCACACTAAAATAAGAAGTCGATTTGTTGTAGAACCTGTATTCTATCTGCAACTGGAGGTGAAATCTTTAGGTTACATTTATTTACCATGTCGAGTAGGTATAGAACAAACATTAGGTGAAGCATTTAATTCTACGTTGTAGTTAAATCTGTAACGATTTTTAATTGATTGTAGAAATAAATCGATTTGATTGATCTGTTTGCATTCTACGCACTTTTAACATTTAGAAATTTAGATTTCATTACTATCAAAAATAATATTTTATTAGTTATTCCGAAATCCATAATAAAATTGATGATAAAACTTAAACATTTAATAACTTTAATAATCTTAAACCGGTCATAATAACTTAATTAAAGCAAAATTAATTTAATTAGTCAACCAAATTCCTTTAAAATATTCTATTAATTCGAAAGAGCGGGGAATTTTCAATAATATTTCTTTAAGGATATTGCATTTTCGTATAATAAGTACAGATATATGGTAAGTGACAGATATTTATTACCTTCACGTAAACACTTATTTAAATATCACTCACCTTATGTTATTTATGATAAAATGAGAATCTTGACTTTTCATACTGCACTTTATATATCTGGGACCCATTCCTTGTCAGATAAGATTATATAACCAGATAAAATGTTTGGAAACTTACTGAAATTCAACTGATTATCTTAAGAATTTAGTATTTTACTATTCTTTAAGTAAAGCGGCTGCGTTTAACTGTATTATGTACGACTTATTATGGAAATTGCAACTTTTCCTAGACAGTAACATTTACTATTTATTATAATTTTTAACATGATAAGTTGAATAAAGTTTATCTTTAGATAAGTTCGTAGAATTTATAAGAAAAATGGTTATTAGGTAGTAACTTTGCCTGTGCTATATACATAAAAATACACATGCTTCGGAAAGCATTGTATTATATGTATGTACATATATGCGCCAAGCTTAAGTGAAAGTTTTAAAAGTATAGTATAGTGTATTGACGTTTGTATACTATTTTAAAAAGTACTCTATATAACCAAATGTCTTAGCCAAATAAAAATAAATCATTCAAATGTACTACCATTGCGAGCACGTCGACGACACGGCTTACGAGTATATATCGTTTATAGAGTACAAGTCGTTTATAAATTATAATTCTTAAAATTCATTTCAAAATTACAGTTTATGAATTTTAAATAAATAATATTAATTGACATACATTCCTAAAAACTGCAATTAAACTACACATACCTACCGATAAACTATAATTGTCAAATTGATATTTATTTCTAAATATTCCTTTAAAATTCATTCCTAAAAGCAAAACAAGCGTGCGTTCGTTGAAACAGACTGGCGTCCACTGAATCTTAAATTCTTTGCCAAATTTGTTTTCCGAATTTCCAGCGTTTGCATAATCAAATTTATCGTCAGTAACATTAAATCTCTCAGTGTAGTTGACATGGCTTGCATCTAGCAGTTGCGATCTCATATTTTAAAATGATAAAAATATTCACAGCTAAAGTATATTTAAAAAGTTCAACAACCGGAAATATTTGTACATAACACACATATGTATGTATATTGGATAATAATTAATTTAAGCAAAAAGTTTTAGGGCCTCATTAAATTGTCGGTACTTAAATGTAGGTGTTGTTCATTTTTAATATAAATTTATTTATCTTGTAATACGATAACATTATGACCTATTAAGTATGATCAATGAGCCAGATGTAAATTTTGTATGTCATTTTCTTGTACACGGTGACTTATAAATGCGTAAGAAAGATGTATCATGACGTCTGGTCAACATCAGCGAGAGCATAAATTTCA